>CM053502.1:2043797-2059090 GCA_028627145.1 Eidolon dupreanum
GGGGGGGGGGGGCCGGGGTGAGGGGAGAAGTAGGAGTCCTTGGATTTATTTTATCATTATATTTTTGTTTTGTTTTGTGGGCTCCTAAATGCCGCCTCTTGCTTTCTCTGCCTTCACTGCACACTTTCCAGATGGTGCCCACCCCTCCTTTCTCACCCCTCCCCCATTTCCCATGCTGCCTCTGGAGGCCCAGCCTGCCTTAAGCCCCTTCCCCCGGCCTGATGTCTTGCTCTCTCCATTCTCCTTCAGTATCATTTCACCTAGGGTGTGCCGGTCTTTTTTTTTTCTGGGTAGTTCAAGTTCACCCCTAAGCCCTCCATTCCCTACTCTCTTAACGCGGCTTTGGGACTGTCCCCAGCCTCCTTGCTCTTTGCGGAGGTTTTGGGTGGACACTCGAGAGAGAGCTTCGCCGGGAATTGGAGCTTGTTCTTCTTCTCACAGGTAATTTGGTGTTTGTAGCATCGCTGTCTCCCAGTCGTGCTGAAGTTCTGGGGGGTGCGTGGTTTTCTTGGTCCTTCTTGTCGATCCACGTCGCTTTTGGAGGATACGTTGGGAGACTCGGGACTCTGTGGCCATCGTTGCCGTGGCTCCGGGGAAGACCCCTCTGTAGCATTTGAAGAGACCGTGCGGCGACGCTGGTTTCGAGTTTGCTGGTAACTCACGCCTGTCGTTAGCCACGTGCCATCGTGTCCGCCGCGTGCCCCTGAGTCTCGAAGATGCTCTCGGAAAGGTCTGCCGCCCTTAGAAGGCGAAGCGTCTCCCCCGGGAGCTCATTCCGTCCCCTTCCGTTCGCCAGCCCCGTCTCGTAGATGCTCAGGCGCGCGCTGGGGAGTCGCTGGTTCTGCACTGAGGCGGCCGCGCTCGGCGAGCCCGCCGCTGTCGGCGTGGGGCCCGGAGGGAGCTCCGCCGTGCCGTCGCCCGAGGCGAGTGTGCTCTGGTGGCCGTGACGTGCACACGTGCGTGGGTCGGTCTTGATCAAGAACGCACGGCTCGCCCTGCAGGGCCCAGCCCCTCTGCACGGCTGCGGGAGGCAGCTCCGAGCCCGACGCACGCAGGGCCGCAGGAGTGTTTGTGGAAGAAATGAATTAAGTATCTTAGTTCCGAAAACAGACCACCCACGAGTTAGAGTAGGAAACCCCGGGCCCCTCGATGGAGAGGGGAGGCTCGCGGAGGGTCTGTCCTCGGGCCCGTGTACAAATCCATCTTCCGAAGGGAGCCCTGCTCCGCGTGGCGGGCAGCAGGCCGGCTGCGGTGTCGCCGCCGGTGGCCGATGGGCCCTGGCCGGAGGGGCAGGCAGCTCGTCCTTCCCGCACAGTGGGCGTGTGCGAGAGCGCCCAGATCGTCACGCCCCAGAAACCGCTGATGGGCTGGTCACCTGGTGTCCTGAGGGGTGCCCGCCGTGTTCTCCTGTCCTCTGTGGGTCCCGGAGAGGTTGTCGTCTTGGCTCTGTGGCTTCAGACCAGAGTGGGGCCTCAGACAGCTTTCCTGAAAGGTCACGGCCAAAGTCTGAGCTGGCTTTATACCGAAGAGGTATCCGAAGCTGCGCTGCACAGGCAGAAGGACTGCCTCGGGGACCCGTGCACCCCGCGTGTCAGCAGACGGAGGGTCAGGTTCAGAATTTGTGCTGCAGCATCAGACAGCACCTTCAGTCCTCAGGCCTGACACCACCATCCCGGCTTTGGGTTTCCACTTCCCCAGCCTCCCACACAAGAGGGGACATGGTTAAGGCCAGGCTGACACGCGGTGGGGCGGGTCTCTGGGTGGGAAGTGTCCCAGCCAGCAAGGCTGCCTCCTCCCTCCCTCGGACGGGCCAGGCAGCCCCTCTCAGCTGTCAGTCAGCCTCAGAGGGCACCTGGCCGGGACCTTCTCCCGGGCCCCGAAAGGCCATGCGGCACCGGCCCGGGTGAATGCTGTGGTTTCCCCAGAAGCCACCGCGGGGGACGGTGGAGGCAGCTCAGGAAGGCGGAGGGCGCCGGAGATGCCGTGGGTGGTGGGCATCCGCTCCGACGGGGGCACCTGGGCTCATCTCCCAGGGCCTTAGTCTTTCCATCGTCGTGTGGCTCTGTCATTCATGGCATTTATTTCCTTGCTCATTCATTCATTCGCTCGCACGTTCAATGAACACCGCGTTCTCCTACCTTGTTCCCCAAACTGCTAGACGGAGGATCAAAAAGGCAGGCTCAGAGCCCACGCCTGCAGGGGGCTTTGAAGAGCGGCCCGGCTACCGAGACCTTCGGAAGCTCACAGTGTGCGGCGGCCTTTGAAGGAGGAAGTCCGTCCAGAATCAGACTGTTCGATTTTGCCACACGGAGATGTCTGTGAATGCCTCCGGCTGTGGTCTCTACTCTTTCTTGCACCGGAACCCTGCCGTGCAGCCGCACGCTGGTGTGTCACATGGGGCCACACTGGGCTGTCAGTCGAGAGCGTAGGCTTGGACTGAGGCAGGTGTGGGCGTGAGTCCCAGCTCAGCTGCTTGTAGCCACGGGATGAGGGCCCCCCGAACCTCCCTAGGCTCGGGCGTTCACTCGAGTCGTGTCAGGATGATGATCTGTGTGCGCTCGCGGGAGGGTACGGGCAGGTAAAGGAACTGGCCAGTTCACCCCATGCTCGGGAAGGATGGCACCTGCTGCGTGCCAGGTGGCAGCCCCTGCCTCCCGTCAAAGCGTACACACACGTGCACACACACGCACGTGTGCACGCAGGGGCACGCACACCCAGCACAGGCTTTCCGCAAGGCTGGCCTGCGAGGCAGCAGCGACTCTGCCTTCCTGAAGTTGTCCGAGCTGTCAGCTCCCCAGGTGGGAGGGAGGGGAGGCCGGGCTCTGGCTCCCTGGGGTGGGTGATGGAACCGCTTTGCTGCCAGACGCAATGTGCAGGGTTCTTACGATGTCAGTTAGATCTGGGAAATGGACCAAGCTTGATTTCCAGCTAAATGAAACACTTCAGGGCCATCAGCTAAATAGATGATGCTTTTGAGAAAACCCCTTGAGCGCCGTGGCAGGCAGGCAGCGAGGCCGGGGGGCTGCCCTCCTCTGTCCTCACCCTGGGTGATGAGGCTCCTCGGGTGCGCCTGGCTGTGACGGCCTGCACTTCATGTCTAAATGTTCTTGGGGGGCAGAGACGGCATCCGCGGGGTACAGTTGAGTCTTTTTACCCTGTGCTCTGCCCCTCACCCTCCTGTTTCCTTCCTCCCTTCCTGTTGCCTGACTCTGGCACCTACAAAATATTATTCAGGAAAGTCACATAGCCTCCCTGGGCCACTCCACGCCCCTGTGACATGGTGGCTTCTCCTAGAGGTGGGTGGAGCGCACAGTGTTGTGGGCTAGAAGGAGACCCTCATTCCGGGACCCCCCCCCCCCCCGAGAGCCCCGCCCCTTGCGCTTTGTTCCGGGCACGTGGCTGCCACACCCACCACTCCGCTCTGCCCTCTGCAGAGGCTCCTTGCCGACCCCCTTCCTTCACGGCGGTGCGAGCCCAGGGTGCGCGCTGGTCTTGCAGCCCGCGCGGAGGAGCAGCGTCAGCCCGGCCACGCGGTCTCCCATGGCGGCCCCGCCGTGCGCGGGCGCTGCCGTGGTGCGGGCTTATCCCGCAGCTCTTGGTTTTCGCCTCCGCCTGGGCGAGATGCCAGCCGCGGATGCGGTGTCAGGACGCAGCACAGCGCTCACGGGGCGCCCAGGACACCGCCCCGCACAGAAGCAATGGGAAGATATCAACTCGCACCTCATGCCAGGCCCTTCACTTTCCTTAAGTTCTTGGAGCCATTTCCGTCTAGATCTGCTCCCCTTGCTGGCCAGCACCCTCACTCCTCCCCAGCCTCGCTGGCCACCCCTGGGTGCATTTTATCATGGGCCACCGCCTAGGTGTTCATCTTGCCTTTTCCTACCTATGCATCCATCCACCCATCCATCCATCCATCCATCACCCCTCCACCTATCTATCCACCCTTCCACCCATCCATCATCCATCCACCCATACCATCCATCCATCATCCATCCACGTACCCACCCATCCATCCATCCATCCACCCATCATCCATTCACTCATCCATCCATCATCCTTCCATCTATCCATCCATCCATCCATCATCCATCTACCTACCCCCACATCCATCCATCTATCCATTCATCCACCCATCCCATCCATCCACCCATCCACCCATCCATCCATCCATCCATCCATCCATCTACCCACCCACCCTTCCACCCCTCCACCCCTCCATCCATCCACTCATCCATCCATTTATCCACCCACACACCCACCCACCCATTCATCCACACATTCATCCATCCATCCCTTATTTCATTTATCTAGTGACTTATTGGATATTTCCTCTATGTGTATACCAGGCTGTTGAAAAGCAAAGCAGATTCAGTCTCTGCCCTCACTAAGCTTACCATTCAGCAGAGAATAAAGAGAGCAGGTGTTTGTGTATGCCTGTATCTGTGCGTGCGTGCGTGCGTGTGTGTGTGTGTGTGTGTGTGTGTGTGGTGAAGGTAGGTGCTAGGCAGGAAGAGTAAGGACTCCTTGGTAAATGAATAGCAAGGTCACCAAACCTGGTCCAGTGGGTCTGGAAGGCTTTGTGGGGGAGGTGACTCTTGTCTCCTTGACCGTATATAAGCAACTAGAGGACACAGGTTGTGTTTTAGGGCTTTAGAAAAGTCGTGTCGTCAACTGGGAGTCCACTGAGTGCCTCCTAGTTATGTGAGGTGCCAGGGCTACAAAGGGAGGTGAAGATATGAAGTTAGTAGGAATGTAAAGGAATGGTTAATAAGTGCTTGTTCGATGAATTCATGGGTGACTGTGGCTTTGCCAGGCTTGCGTTTGCACGTTAGACCCCTGACTCTCCATGAATAAGGGGCTTAGACGAGCTCATCTGAGTTTTCACTTGGCTTGTGAATATGCAAGCAAGCTTCCTCTTAATCTCAAGGTTGATTCTATTAGATGTATTTTCATTTTTTTGTTAGGTCTCGGATTTTTTTTTTTTTTTTGGATTTATCAGAAATTTAACAAAGGCAACATCATCCCATCTTCGGTGTGGTATGTAAAAGGTAGACAAGGCAGTCAGCCACGTGACCTCCTGGGTGGAAGATTCCAGAATACCATGAAGAGCCCTGAAAACCAGGTTGCGGCTGGGCTCGTTCTGACCACAGGATAGTCGTAATCACAACCAGTCCCGACTGTGAGCCCCTGCGGTGTGTAATGGCGCATACGGCTCCTTGACTCGTGCGGTGTCTTTGCCTGCAGCCAGTGGGCTTAGATCATTCTCGTCCATCCCCTGGTGGCAGGCGGGCCGGCTCCCTGCCAGGCGGGGCCTCATTTCACAGCGGCAGAGACTGCGGCTCAGTTGGAACCATAATAGCGCTGTAGGCCAGGTGGCAAGCCAGGAGCCGAGGTGCTTGGTGAGCTTTCCACTGGTGGCCCAGATTCGTGCCAGCCTGCAGGCCCTCGTCCCAGGTGGCAGGGCCACCACAGTGGGGGGCCCCGCTTCAGCCAACGGGGAGAAGAGGAACCAGGCCCTGGCCGATCCCGGTGGGTGTGTTCACGCCCATAGCGAGGTCCACGATAGAAAAGTTTCCTAAAAACCTTTGCTGTGATTTAGAATGAATTTTTAAAGGAACTCTGCTGGGTACCGGCTCTGTCTCAAAACATCATCATCGTGTCGAGCAGCAGAGTCGAACTCTCGAGCCTCTTTGCCCCCCCTGTTCTCTGGCACTCGGGTGGGGCCCCGCTGACTGCCAGCAGGGTGGAGGCGTGGCGGGAAGGGTCCGCTCTCCTGGTGTCAGGTGAGGGATGTCCAGGGCCTGGGGCTCTCGGCAGGGGAGGCTGGGTGGAGGCACCTGCCCCGCAGGCCCAGCTGCCCAGGGCCCTGTGCAGTGGCTGCTCCGTGTCCGGGGGGGACCCAGGGCGCCCGCTGCCGCCCTGCGGCTTCGTTCGCTGCGTCTGCACAGGCTGCGGCTGGATGAGCCTCGACTCGCGCAGGGTCCATCTCCATCAGCCTGCAGCCAGCGGAATGGCGGGAAGCGAGTGCCTGGCCCTCCCTCCGTCCACGGGGAGGCTGGAGAGGCGTCCGTGAAGGCGCCAAAGGGGGCCAACTGGAGGGTGCCCGAGGCCGGTGCAGATCCTCAGCAATAATCAAATCTCTATTCCTCCACGAAGCCCCCCATCGCGCTTCCCCCACCCCCATCTCCGGGTAGCCGTGGGAATCGGCTTTCGGAGGCGCTGGCTTTCTGGAGCTTGGAACTTCTCCCTCCCGAGGGGCTGAGAACACGGGGGAAGTCACGTCGCACACGTGACACGGGAGGCGCGAGGGGCCGGCCGGCACCCCAGTGCGATACACCTGGCGGTTGGTGACTGCACCAGAGAAATGTGGGGAGCCCCAGGACATTTAACATGATTTCTGGGGTTCATGTTTTGCCTCGGCCTCCTTCCTGGAAGAGGTCACGGTCACAGATGCATAGACTTTTCAGTGGGCTCCGAGTCCTGTCCATTGCATAGGTCTGGCCTGCCGTCCCCAAGGCCAGCCCTGTTCCCTGCTGGGCGGTGAGTTCTGGGAACTCGCTCCAGCCCCCCACGTGCCCCCCTCCCCGCCGAGGGTCAGGATGGAGGGTGTGAGGGTGTGACACGGGTGGCCCAGTGCCCGCAGGACACACCTGTCCTTTCCTTCTTTGCCTCCAAGTTCATCATCCTCCCATCACACGAGGATCCGATGAGCTTTCTTCCCAGCTCAGCGAGAACCTTCCTCCTGGCCTCCGAAGACCCCACTCTGAGGGGTGGGCGGGTGGCGGGTGTTCACACAAAGGGGAGACGACATGAGCTCACGCCTCCCCCGTGGAGTCCCCCCGTGCCTGGCCTCTGTCCTCACCTGACCCTCATAAAATTACAGCCATCTCCTTCTTTGTGGTTCCCACTGGCCTGCAAGTCCTGCGGGCAAGACCGAGTGTCTTCATTTTGCGTCTCTCGGGCAGGACACAGTGGGCGCTCCGTAAATGCCTGCTCAGCGAATCCAGTAATCCCTCTCCTGTATTCACATGAATGGTTTTCTCTCACCGCTTACTGAAGATCATTCCGTCCTCCGCAGAAAGGTGTAAGCAAACCCAGCCAAGGTCAACATTCCAGAGAACCTTGTCCGTCTCGCCTCCTCTACATGCGCGTGTGGATACACAGGTGCTGCGTGTACAAATAATTTGACGTGAATGAGATTCTACCGTATGTGCTGTTTTGCAATTTGCTTTTTTGGAATTCTTTTCACATCAACAAATAAGATAGGCACCAGTTTTTCTAACAACTGTGCATTATTCCGCTATGTCGCTATCCTGTGACTTATTCACCAAGGCAATTCACTGAAGCGATTTTTAGGTGGTTTCCACGCTTTCTCCATCGTAAACCAGGCCGTGGCGGAAGTCGCTCTGTGTGCAGCTCTGTGTTCCCGTCCACCCAAACTGGCAGAACCAACCCCCTCCTTCTATAAGCAGTTGACGTGACACAGATTTTCTTTGGTGAACCTGTCCTTGTAAGTGTTCTTACATGTGGACCAGTGTCCCTGGGGGCTTCTCCCACCTCCCGAGGTGGGGGTGCGACCCCTACAGCAGTGGCCTTGGGAGGAGTGACAGACACCTCGTGCTTGTCTCTTGCTGCCAGTCGTATGCTGCATGAGGACAGGAGCCACGTTTCTTTCTAAGCCTGGCCCTAACCCTGCGCCTCCCCCAGGGGTCCCTGCCCAGTGTCCTGCCCGGTGGACTCTGAGGTGACCGCTGACTGCAGGGAAGAAGGACCCGAGGGGGGACCCCCAGGCCAGCGTGATTTGTGCCTTGAGGTCATGGCCGGGCCCTTTACCTCCCCACCAGCCACCTCGCTCCCCTGGCAATAAAACATCATTTTCTATTAAATGATGTGTCTGACATTTACCAAAATTTTATGTGACAATTTAGAAGGAACCGGTTGCATGAAACAGCCTTATTAATATTGCGGTAACGTGATTAGGGGAACATCACGGCCGTTAGACCGTAGGGCTCTGATTTACGAGCTCTGGAGAGAGGAGGCGCGGGGTCTGTATTGATCAAAACACCTTTAGCACGAGTCACGTTATAGCTAATGAAAGTCAGAGACGCGGCCGATCACACAGCCCTGCCGAGGCCACCTGGGGAGGGCAGGCATTGCACGTGGGCGAGTTTAGCACCAAAGGGTATTTCAGCTCAGGAGGCCTCTCTGCAGGCCACGAGGTGGGCCCGACCCTCGCACCCCGATGATTCGGGTGGCGTTGTGAGCCTCCGCCCATCATAACCATCTTCCCAGGGAGGCAGCCCAGGGCAGAGGTCAAAACGTGCAGGGAGTGCGACCTCCCTACGCGGGCATCCCGGGGTCACCCGTGACTGCTGTGTGGACCTGGGCAAATCGTCAGCCTCCGCGAACCTCAGCAGCTTCGTCTGTGAGGAGGGACGCAGTGTGGCCTGCTGTGCGGGGTCACCGCCCGGACGAACGGGCCCCTGCCCGTAAGCACAGTCCCCAGGGTGTGCACAGGGCTCAGTCCTGTCGGCTCCTGCTGGGGTCTGGGGAAGCCACAGGTCGCTGCTCCCGGCCCCATCGCAGCTCTTTGTAGAGACCTACCATGGCTAGGGGACGCGAGGCCGTGAGGGCAAGGGCGGCGAGCAGGCCGAGCCCGGCTGGCAGGGGCCGTGGGCGCCAGGCCTCGGAAAGCTCCGTTCACGGTGGCACTGAAGTGCGTGAATCGGGACGTGTGTCCCCGAGTGCGGGGAGGGTCCCCCCGGGAGCAGGCGAAGCGGTGCCCAGGAGCAGGTGGCGAGGTGCTGCCCCGGGGTGCACTGGGTCTGGGGCCGGGAAGGGAGGCCCCGTCAGAGAGGGCGGGGCGGGGCTCGGGGTGCGTGTCACGGGAGCATCACGCCTGTCCTGGTGCGGCCGGCACACGAGGTCTGGCCCCCCACACTGCGGGCTTCTCCAAGGCGGGGGGCACTGGTGAGCCTCCGGGGCCGGGGAGGGGAAACCGGGGCCGTGACGCCGGCAGCTGCCAGGTGGTGAGGCTCCGAAATGAGGGACAGAGGGCTGGGGCGGGGTCTCGTGGGTGCGGGCGGGGAAGGGGAGGCAGGAAGGCGGCCGGGGGCTGGAGGCCGGGGGCAGGAGGGCAGGGCCAGCTCCAGCCGCCCAAGGAACTCGACCTTTCAATGGAGAGAATTTCCCTTTTCCTCTTATTATAAACAGCATGTGTTCATTACAGAAAAATTGGAAACATAGGTGGGTAAAATGGAAAGACAGATGATTGAAGCCCTGTGGCCACCGCCAACCAGTGACAAGGTGCAGGGCCGCGGGCTCATTCTTACTCTCACGCAAGTGCTTCTTTTGGGGGTTTCTAGCTGGTTGGGGCCCAAACAATGGCCTTCGAGCCCCTGGTGGGGAGTTCCCTTAGGTGCCCTTCAACTTCGGGAACCGAGCACCGAGGTCATCGGGAGAAATCGTCCTGGGCACCCAGGCGGAGGGGGCTGCAGCTCATGGCCCATGGGAGATTCTAGAGCTGGCGCTGGCTGCCCAGAAGGAGGGTTCCAGCCTCCCCCACCCCCAACCTGGGGCGGGATCGCCTGGCCGCCGTCACGGCCCGGAGCTGGGGGTTGACAGGAGTGCTTCCTGAGTCACCACATCTTCTCTGGGTTCAGTCACAGAGCCCTCCTCAAACACTAAGCAGTCCTCGCCGGCTCAGGGTTTCCGGGCTGCAGGAAGGAGGGTTGGGGTCAGGGGTGAGCAACGGGGAGAAGGAGGGAGTCTCTGAGGGAATCTCAGGGCTCCTGGCCCTCCCCCACACCCCCTACCGCAGGGCCCTGGGGCCGGTCAGTGGCCAATGCCAGCGTCCTCCCTGAGTCCTCCCCAGTGGCTCCTCCTCTAGGTTGACCTTGCTTCCCCAGGCCGGTCATTCGTGTGGACAAGCCCCCTCCTGCTGACCTCCTGCATCCGGAGCATCTCCTGAGCCTCTATGTCTCATCGCCCCTCCATACACCCCAAAGCCCTGTCCCTGGTTCTCATGCTGATCCTGACTGTGCGTGCCGGGGTTCGCAGTCTTATGTCGCAAGGAAATCATGGTTCTGGTCAGGACAGAGGTGATGGCCGCAGGTTCTGGCCTTGGGCAGAGGTTGCCTGGGAGCCCATGACTGGGAGACCAGGGGAGGACTGTCATTTCTGGGTGTGCATCCCACAGCCCCTGGGTGCCATGCCCATAGGGTGCGGAGGACGGGTGCCCGTGACTTCTCTGCACGCTGAGGGCTCTGGCCATCGAGGCCTGTCCTCCTGTGGGCAGACAGCGTCTTTCCTTCTCGAGGGTCCCTCTCCTGAGCTCAGAACCGCTGGCAGGAGCTTTCGGTGCCTGGCACGTGGCAGACGGAACAGAAGCTGTTCCTGTGTCCCCTGGCAGCTGCGTTTGAAATGAGGAGGCAGCTCTGGTTGCACGGCACGGGCGCTCCCCACTTGGTACACTCGAGTCTGCGTGTGGAGCGAGGCCCCTGTGGGTGCCCCTCTCTGGGTGGGGCAAGCAGCCTTGGCTTAGCACCCTCGGGAAATCCACTCAGGCGGTGTCTTCTCCCGGCAGTTGCGGGTTTGAAGGTGGAAAGTAGCGCAAAGCTGTCCAGGCCAGATCTGGAGGCGAGGTGGCAGGAGAGCGAGGGCCATGGGACAGGCTGGGCGGGTGGCGAGTGGGGGCGCGAGGCTTTCCCTCAAAGCCAGTGTCTGACTCCGAAGTCGTGAGACGGGGGTGGGGAGACGCCGACAGCTCCCCTCCCATCGGACAGACCAGGGCTGGCTTCCGGCTGCACTCGGCAACCTGGGCCTCGCGGCACTTGTCACCTCTGAAACATGGCTTCTTCTGCTCAATGGGGAACTTCAGCAGCTGCCTGCTGGGGTGCTCAGGTCAGAGGAGAGAATCCTGTTGGCTTCGGAGCCAGAAGTGTGGTTTACTCCGGGGGTGCATTGTGATGTTCTGCACTAAAGATTAAAAAAAAAAATATGTTACTAGACAAAACGATTCTATTTTAATGGGCAGAATTCCTACTTTGGGTCATTTCTTCACAGCACTTACCTGTCATTGTTTGTTGGTGGATCTCTCGCTAGAGGGTAAGCTCCCTGAGGACCAGGACGTGCCCGTGGGTGTCGTGCTGTATCCCGAGCCTGCAGCGGTGCCTGGCGGGGAGGGGCCGCCGCGAGCGCGCGGTGAGGGACAGAGAGGCCCCCGTCTGCTGTGACCTCGCTGGGTCTCCCCGGGAGGCGGCCCCGCCTGATGTTTACGCAGCTCCCCCTGGCAGTGTCTTCTCTCTGCCAGTCTCTCTCTTAATAGTTATGGATTATGGAAAAGAAGAACAAAGCCCATTAAGAGGTTCCCCTACATTTGATTTGAGGAAGTTTTCATCAGAACGACTCCATTTATTGGCCTTTAGCGTGCAGCCTTATTCCCTTCTCAGAAAATGAATATTGCCTTGTCTCCTTGAGAAAAATTGATTTCAGCCAGAAGGGAGAACAGCAAACTCCTTCCTCCGCCTTTCCTTCTTTTTTTTTTTTTTTTTTCTTCCCACCGAGACAGAATTTATCTCTGAGGTAGGTGGGGGTGAAAACAGGAATAATTGGACCAGAAGCTAATTCCCAGAGATTCATTGTCTCGAAAGCTCCCGCCAGAATGTGGGAAGCTCGCCTTGAATTGCATGCTAATGATAAATGACAACTCTAACAGACCGTCACATTGAGATGTTTAGTCCTTCCTGCTAGGAGATGACACATTAATTTTCTCTCAGATTTACACTGGATTATTAATAAAATATCGGTGTTGGAATATGACAAGTGAGAGTCTGTGGAAGTGCCAGGTGCTATTT
Source organism: Eidolon dupreanum (assembly GCA_028627145.1). NCBI lineage: Eukaryota > Metazoa > Chordata > Mammalia > Chiroptera > Pteropodidae > Eidolon > Eidolon dupreanum. The sequence continues at coordinate 2,055,653 of CM053502.1, forward strand.
AGGGACACAGTGTTGGCCCGATGAAGTGTCGGCAGGGTTGAACGTGACCGAGATGCTGGTATCATTTGACTGCTGCCCCACGGGCTCGGCTCCAGTGACCTGGGCTCCAGCGAGCAGCTGGCATGGAACGTTCTTTCTTTCCGAGAGTCTTGAATCCAGAGAAAAGGGTGCCGTTTTTTTCCTCTTGTCTTTTTTTCTTTGCTTTGTCACTGATCAAACACTTGAAATGTAAATGCTGTTTTCTGTTTGTTTTGTTTGCAAGAAAAAAGTGAGGGTTTCCTTTGTCCCCAGCCTGCGGGTCACTTAGCCAACTCATTCACTCCATGAGCATTTACTGTTTACCAGTTGTTACCACAGGTGAGGGAAGCACAAGAACAAGCCGTCTGGGTGAGCCAGACATGCCAAGTTGGAATGATCACCCCATTTTTTCTGAGTAAAACCCTCAGTCACTTGCCATCTCTGTGAGGGTGAAGTTCAAGATTCTGGGGGTGGGGCTGGATGTCGGGATAGCCAGAGAGAGTGACCACTCTGTTCCCGCCTAGACGCAGCCTCTGGTGTACCCCGCGCTTTCTGTCCAGCGCACGCACGGTCACACATTATAATCCAGACCCCTCACTTCTCCTCCCGTGCGGCCAGCACAGTTGTGATTACGTATGTGGTTCATTCATGCCTCTCATCACACCTAGGACAAAGTCCATCCTGGTTCAAGACCCCCTCCAGCCCAGGCCTGGCCGGCTCCTGGCCGCCTCTTGTGCCCCCCACTTGCGCTCTGCCCTCTGGCCTGGCCGCTCTCGCTTCCAGGAGGCTCTGTGCTGCGGAGCCTTCCTGGTTGTGCCCTTGTTTTTGCTGAGGCTTCCTGTTCACATGCCGTGTCCTGGGAAGGCCTGTGCGGCTGCTGGTCAGCACGTCGCCGCTGGCTGTTGTAGGACAGGCACACTCGTTCTTCCGAAAGCCCCCTCCCCCGCCTTCTTTTCTGGACCCCGGCCTGTGCAGGTGGGCCTCTCCCTCCCCGACGAGACCCCCAGCTTCACAAAGGCAGGGCTTTGGCCCTCTGTTCACAGCAGCACCCGGCACACCTCGCATGGAGGCCTGGCCCATACTAGCTGCTCAGTAAATATTAATCGAATAAATCACCGGACGTCACGATAGAGCTTCCCGCTGAGCGCCCCGGGCGCTCTGGGACAGGAGCCATTATTCAGTCCCCACAGACTTGCTCTGGAGCGCTTCCTGGCCGTCCCCATCTCCTCGCAGGGCAGCCTTTTCTTTCCAGCGACCTCCAGCAACAACTTAAATGAACGGGACTGTGGTGAGCAGCCTGCCCTTACGAGCCTTGGGAAATACACACTGGCTTCTGCCTCTGAGTTCTGGAAGCTCGAGTTGCCCCTCATCCTGCTTACGGCCCCCCACAAAGACGTCCTGGCTGTGGAGACGAGGGCCCAAGTGCGTGCCCACCTGGGGTTCCGGGCGTGGCTGTGTGGTGGGCCTCCCCGGGCGTCGTAGTGGGGCCTGGGCCAGGCCGCCTACATTCAGCACTGGCTGCTGGACAGCGCCAGCGCGGCGCGGCCTGACTCAGGACGCCCAGGACCATCCGGGTCCTCGGCCAAACTGCCCCCTCCTGGGAGCTTGGGCTTCTCCCGTCTGCTCTTCTCCACGGCGGAGCGGGCGCAGTCGCCGACGGCTCGGGGCTTCTCGGGGGCCTTTAGGCATATGAATGTGCCCAGTCGTTTGTTCCCTGATAAGAAGGCCTCTTTTACAATTTTCAATTTGCCCTTATTTTAATGAAAAGAAGCCGAGGTTGCACAGCCCCAAGAAGGAGCTAATCAAATAAAGCAAATTGGTGTTACCTTCTCCTCATCCTTATTATTTCTATGGCTCCAGCTGGAATTTATTATGAAAAGCAGTTGGTTCTCATATCTGGCAGATTGCAGCCTGGGCGGGGGCTGACAGCCCTTTCTTCCGGATCGTTCCATAAATAGCTCAGGGTGGCCAGACTGGGGTGGGGGAGGGGAGGGCACCACTGCTCCCTACCAGCTTTCTTGTTCCTTGTTCCTCCAACACACGGAGACCCTATAAACAAGTCAGAAGAAAACGCCAGGTTGGAAGTTAATCAGCCGGCCCCTCCCGGCGAGGTCTGGGCTGTGGCGGTGGTTTCTCGGACTTCCATTTGGCGTTCTATCAACCTCGCTGTGCTCTCGCCATCAATTCTCGCTCTCACTGGGTTTGTGTGTGCGGGAGATAAGCGGAGAAGACATCCTTTCCCAGATTTCTTGCCTCCTCTTGCAACAAAAGGAAGAACTGCAGGGACAGTTTACATCGGCTCAAACAGTCCCTCCTTTTATATGAAGCCGTCTGCCGTGAGCCGTCCTTCTGAGCTCCGAAAGTGTCCTGGGTCGTTGCTGCTAGAGGAGGGGAGAAGAGGGGTGCCAGGGGTTTGCAGTAAGATGCCAGGAAGGGGTGCAGTGGGGGTGCTCACTGGTTCTCCCCTTACCAGCTCTGTGACCTTGGGGAAGTTGCTTCCCCTCTCTGTGCTCCAAATCTTCTCATCTGTAAAACAAGCATGAGGATGCCCGCCTACCACGGTGGGGTTGGGTTGGAAGTGGGCGAAAGGGCTTTACCCTGTGTCTGACACCCCACAGATGCTTGATAAATGGCCACTCTTGCTGTCGTCATAGTAACCGTTGTCATGCTTAAAACTGACATTTTGGACCAGAACGCATACTTCTAATGGTGCGTTTAAATCAGGTGTTTTTTGTGTTGGAAAGATCAGAAAGAGAGGTGTGGGTATATAAAACATGCAAGCTGCAATTGAGGGGGGCATTTCTCGTTTTCCAACTGCCGCTGGAACAGAGATTTAGCACTGGCCCAGGAATGCAGCCACAGCCCTAGGACACTGTGGCTTATGCCCTGTCACAGGGGCCCGTTTTACCTTTGGGGTCAGGGCTTGGAGGCTGTTGGAATTGTAGGGACTGCATTTCCCTCTAGCCAGGCCCTTCCATGATGCTTGTGGCAGGAGAGATGAGACCAAAAGCAAGGAAAGAAAGGGAGGAGTCTGCTCAGGGTGTGGGTTTCAGCTGGCAAAGGGGAAATTCTTAGGAGACGTTCACTGTTTAGAAGCCGTTCAAGTATCATTCATGGAGTCCGGCTAGAAACAAGGACACCATCTGTTCTCAAAGGGACCTGCAAGGGCAGAGCTTATGAATTCACTGAAGCAGTAGCTGGTCAACTGGAACGGAGCTTACTGCACAGAATCTGCCACCTGTGGGCCAGGTCTGGGGAATGGACTGACAAGAGATGCACCTGAGGACGTCCACGGACCGCTGGGGTAGCGAGCTGGTCTCAATTGTCTACATGAGATTTTAAGGGGTCGTCAAGGTCCTGTAAATGATCAGTGAATGACAGGGAAAGTGGAGATTGTCAGGGAAGGGCCATGAACCTGCG
>CM053502.1:2059590-2087389 GCA_028627145.1 Eidolon dupreanum
CCTGGCCTCAGAAGCGTGTGGGGCTGTCTTCAGCCCGGTCCTCACACCCCTCTCCGGAGAGTGACGGCCCGTCAGAACCCAGGCTCGCTCTGGGCTGCCTACCCACCAACCTCTTCACGGCTGGCTCCATGACAGGGAGGCCACATGCTGAGGGCAGCGACAGCCACATGCCAGGTGCACGTGTCACCCAACCCTCCTCAAAACGTCCATGCAAAGCCCTCGTTAGACCCAGTTCCTAGACGAAGAGACTGAGCCCCAGCCAGGGCCTCGCCCCACATCCTGCCCCAAGTCAGTGCGGACCTGGGACTTGAGCCAGGTGAGCCTGGTTCTGACACGCCTGCCCTGACACTGGTCGCTCCCGGACACTCGGTGGGATTTGTCACACGTGCCCTTCAGTCACCAGCCAGTCGTCACACGCACAACACGGCCCGGCAGCGTCGTGGTGGGGACTGAGGACGCGGTGCTGTAAGGATGCTGGTGACCTCACGGGGGACAAGCGTCAAGCACGCAGGCCTGACACAGGGCGGCGAGGGCTGAGACGGAACGTCGCAAGGCCCCGAGCGGAGCACGTGGGGGGCTGCCGAAGGCCACTCGGGCTTCTGGAAGTGACATGCACACAGGGAACGAGGCGATGGCTGGAGTCAGGCAGCGAAGCCCCAGTGGGCAGCGACGGGGGCTGGTTTAAAATAGCTCACGTGGTTTAAAGCGGCAGGTGGCCAGAACTGCCCGGCGTCAGGCCAGATGTCCGCCTCCCGGGGTCGAGACTTCCTCTGCCTCGATCGCACAGCGTGCCTCGCAGGGTGTCCCGGCCCGGGAGCCTGTCGGCGGTCACTGCAGGGGCTGTTGGCCCCACGTGGCGGAGTGGACCGAGACAGCCCTCCCGCGGTGGACAGGAAACCCCCGGCCTGGACCATCCGCCCGGCAGGAAGGGCGGCCGCCATCTCTGATGGGAAGTTGCAGCAGCGAAGGGAAGGTGTTTGGCTGACCCGCCTGAGCCACCAGGAGAAAGACAACTCCGCTGACCACTCGACGGACTGACCACTCGACGGACCGCCCGGGGCTCCACGCCGCCGTGGGCGTGGCGGGGGCGGTAACGAGGTTGTGTTTTCGGACTGGGCCTCATTGGGACCGATATTCTTTACTTGGGCACGTAGGCCACATATTAAAAAAGAAAAAAAAGCACCTCTTTTCAATGTAGGAATGATATTGTAGTTACTGCATTAGGAATTAACAGGGCATGAAATAACTGTCCGCCCCGTGGCGATGCCAGCTCATCTCGGCTCTGCTTGCAGCCCGAAGACAAATAGGCATCTCGCTTGCCGCTGATGGAAAATATTTAGAACCGCCGGCCACAAACTTGCATGGAGCCCAGATCAAGTTTGGAAAACAGTGAGCAGGCAAAGAGGCGGCCGAGCGGTGGACGCTCGCGTGGGGCCAGTGAGCCTGCGTGCGGCCTCTGTGTTTTTAAACAGGAGACATAGTTTTTGCCTTTCATAAGCGGCTACGTGGCTTCGGTCTGTGGACGTGTTCGTGGGCTCTGCTGCCCTTCAGACTCGCTGGGTGCCCTCCGGGCCCTGCGTGCACTGTCCCTTGCTCAGGACCCGTTTTCCCCTCGTCGTCTGTGCCGTGGTGTGTCCGCCTCGTGGCTTCTGACCCCTCCGTGGCATCTTCCTTCACCTTCTCGGCCAGAAGTGGCGACGTCCTCCCTGTCGCTGCCGTGACGCTCCGGGGGTACCTTTCTTAGTGTCTCCTTGACCTCGCCTCAACTCTGCCCAGGTCAGTAACCACGGCGGAGTGCCCGGCGTTGTCCAGGTGCCAGGAAGCCTGTCGCTGGTGAGATCCGTTAGGTGACCCGTTAAGCGCAGGACATAGGGAGGTGGGTAAGGGCCAGCCTCCTACTAGGAAAACTTATGGAAACATAAAGCTAGCCTTTTCAATCTGATATGAAAATCGTCACCACAGAGGTTTCGGAGTTCCCGGTGTGTCTCCCCGAGGGCAGGTCGGCGGGGGTGCCCCACAGGGCCTCGCCCGGAGCGGTCAGATCGGATGGCTGCCTCCCCCGAGTCTCACCTCAGCCCTGCAGTTCAGTCGTGGTATTTTTATCCCCACCGGTCACACGTCTGGGACTTGAACCTAGGTGTTCAATTTCGAATCTCGCCACCTCTGCCGCCTGGCGCCGAGCGCGGCTGTCACGCCCCTCTCCGTGGGGAGGGCCGGGCCGTTTGGTGGCCCCTCGCAGGGCCGCCCAGGGCTGTCTTCCGGCTTTCAATCACCTGAGATTCTCTGACACCCCAGCACGCCGAGACTCAACTTCCTGTTACCTGGGCGTGTGTGGGTAAGATCAATTCAGAAACTGAAATCCATAGTCTCGCCTTAATTTCTAATTACTTGGCATCCCTGGTGACACGTCCCTCCCCAATTCATATGATTAGAATTTTAACTAACAAACACCAGGGAGGGAGCAGACTGCGTTTCACGGTGGAGCCGCCACCCTCTCTGTTCGGTGCCGCTGTGCTCGGGGCCCGGCCAGCGGGGGGCTGGGGCTGCTCCCGTTCACGCTCCGTCTCCCCTGACCACAGCCAGCTAGGGCAGCGGCGGGGGTGTCATTTGCCGAACACCCACCTGTGCCCATCATCTCCTTCCGTAACTGGCAGCCTCTTTGCTAGGGAGGGACCATCAGCATCCTCTTTTGTGCAGATGTGACGAATTCCCAGGAGGTTAAGAAGTGTCTCCGACGAGAGCTACCTGGTTAGTCGCTGAGCTGAGATGCCTCCCAGGTCTGTCCTGTTCAGAATTCCCAGTTTCCTCATCGCTCTACCACACAGGCTTCCAAAGCACCTGGATCTCCAGAAGCTGTGTCCCTCGGCCATGCGTTCTGGGAGAGGGGAGTTTAAATACGGCACAGTTTGCCCAGTACAGGCCTTGAGTAAGATGGGGGACGAGAGAGGTCTTAAGTAAGAGCGATGGCCCCCTTCTGGTCCCTGGGCCGCCCCACCGCCTTATGACCCCAGCCAGTCAAAGGGGAGGGGACCCCCCACCCCGTGTCTCTTTAGCCCAGGAGCCTGGCCCCCCTCAGGCCACCAGGGGCTGCAAGGAGGAGACGGGGAGGGAGTTCATCCTGCAGCACCCAGCACCTACCTGCGGACCTGCTGTCACTCTTGAGCTCCGGTTTCATCCAGGTCTCTTGGGAGCCTGTGGTACCCCGTGTCGGCCTTCGTCCCCCCGTCGGCCCTCTTAGGGAGGAGAACCGGCTGTTTACATATTCCTGCCATGAACTGCCGTGTCCACCACAGCATCCAAGCTCCCAGGACACACTTGCTGTGAATGTGAAGGGCTGTGTGCTCACTCTCCCTATGCAGATTTGCCAGATTTAGTGCACGTATGTGCATGCACACACATGCACATGTGTGCGCACATGTGCACGCACACGCACACACACACACACACACACACGAGGCAGGATGCCCAGTTAAATTCGAATTTCAGAGAAACAGTGAGTGATTTTTCAGTGCGGTGTTTGGGACGTGCCTATTCTAAAATGTTACCTGTTGCTTGTTGGAAACTCGCGTTCAGCTGGGGTCCTGTCTTTTCCCCTGGCAGCCCCCCGCCCACCGGAGCGGTTCCCTTTGAGTCTTTGCAGACGGAGAGTCGGCTGCTCGGGGACGGTTTCCTCGACGACTCGAGGAAGCGAGTTGATCTTTCTCCAGACACGTCATCAGTGCAGGAGCCATAGAAACAGGGAGGCCGCCGGCCACGGCCATGGAGAGGGGACACCCCGGCAGTCTGCTAGCAAACCCGAGTGCTCCAGGCCTGGGGACCCTCTTGCTGTCCCTGAAAAGTGAGCCCTGGGCGCCTCTCGAACACCCAAGCGCTGGGACTCCAGGTAGCCTCAGCTCTGTGCCCTTAGCGGCTGCTGCCTCCAGGGAGGCAGGCCTCCGCCCGCAGGGTCTGAAGAGGGTCAACCGTTTGTGGCCTCGGCCTTCTTCATACTTCCGGTAGATTACGGAGTGTAAAACGTTCTTGAAACTTGATTGGAGCCTTCTTGAGCTAGACATTCCCTGTGGAAGGAGGAGCTGCAGACGATCGACTTGGTGTGCCGACCTTGTGTTTCATTATTGTCATAACCGTCCCTTAATGTCACGGCAGGTTAGCCCACGAGGACACAAGTGGGGATCTTAGCATATTCACTTGCCATGGGGGATCCTTGAACACCCCTGTCAAAATCCCTGCCCCCCAGAGTACAGCGGGCACAGAGTTAGATGCTGCCCAGGCTGCACAGCCTTGATTCTGTGAGTGTGATTTACGGCCTCATCCAGAAGCTGGGGGACCTCTAACAAGATGACGTGTCCCCCACCCCCCTCGGTAAGTGGCCAGACACGGTGGTTTGCGCTGGGTGAAGAATATCTCTGGCCTTCACTTGGCTGAATAGCAAAGTATTGATCTTCTCCACATCTTTCGACATTGCTGGGGAAATTTGCTCCTGTCACCGGCACCCTGGCTCGTCTCCGTGTGGGGCGGTCGCCATGCCGAGGGCTCGAGTCTCCCAGCCTCGTCCTGGAAGAATCACACCCCACCCACTTCAGTTGTTGTGAATTAGTTACCGGCACAGGAAAGGAATATGGTTTGCAAACTAATCGGGCCCACGGCGCTCTGTCTGCTTCCCATAAAGCCATGGGGGACATAGAGATGAGGCAAAGGGCTCTGTGCCCCCAGGGGGAGCAGCGGAGAGAGTGGAGGTGTTGCTTTGATGAAGGTGCATGCTTGTGGGGGGTTCTGGCCACTGAGCTGCCCTCTGCTTGCCCTACCTGGACACAAGGCCGGAACTGTAGATGACAAGCAGGTGATTCCATGCAAGGTGCCTTTCTGGTGTCTGAGTTTTTCGCCTGGACAGATGAAGTGATCTTCCAATTCTCTTTTGCATTTCTCAATTCCATCACCTTGTAATGTCATGTGCCCTTCAGGGCATGCCTTAACTTTTTTTTGCAAAACTCTCAGACCTCACACAAAACCTGAGACCCGCACTGACACGTATGCGGCTGTATTGCCACTTGCTACCCACAGTGTGTCCATTGATCAGAGTGTCAGCCTCACCTGAGAGCCTTAGAAGTGTGGACCCCCAGGCACCACCTGGGCCTCTTTTATGTGGGACCCCCACGATTCCCGGCACATCCATCTGCAAAGGTTGACACTCACCATCTAGGGTCCTCCCTTGGTGACTCAGCCCTTGGCTGCCTTTTTTTAAAAAAAAACTTAAGAAAAAGTCCAATTTTCACAAGTTGTTCTAGCAATTTATTACTTCACGCCTAGTGCTTTAAAAAAATACCTAACTGAAATATCTCCGATTATCTAGTTTGAGCCTATCACTCTGTATTCTGCCCTTCGCCATGAAGGAGAGAGACCGGCAGGTTTCTGAAAGCAGAGCACACCACTGGCCGTGGCTAAACATTGCCCTCGGCCCTCTCTGCCCCTGGTGCAATAGCCCTGGTCTTGCGTTGTTCGGCTCCACTCTACAGGGTGCTTGCTGTCATGGTATCTGGTACGCATTTGGTGCCCAACAAACCTTTATTTATTTTTTTGAACGAATGGGTGAAGTAATGGACTTCTTCTGTAAAGGGCCGGACAATAAATAGTTTTGGTTTTGCTGGCCAGAGAGCCTCTGTCCCAACTCCTGTAGCATGAAAGCAGCCGTAGATGATAGTTAAGAAATGGGTGTGACTGTGTTCCAATAAAACTTTATTTACAACGACAAGCTGAGGGCCAGATGTGGACTCTGAGTGTAGTTTGCCAGTCCCTGTTCTGGATTATGGCAGCAGGCTCTAGAAGTAGCAGGGTACTCTGAGAACACGTGAGAGATGGATGGGAGATGATGGAAGATTTGCCACAAACCTTTGCAGGGCTTAAATCTGATCCCTGGCATGCCCTCAGGCTCATGGTTGCAGGTCGACGGTGTTCGTATCCAGCTTGTACATCTGTAAGGAATTAGCTCGTACTCATGACGTGCCCACGTCCTATCGGGCAGTGTCGTGTGTCACGGTGTCGTGGTGGAGTTCGGGTCTCTTCTTTCTCTTTCGTGTTAGTGGCAGCATGTCCATGGGGCTTATTCGTCCTCAGCCTGAAAGAGCCAGACAGCGTCTCTCGCAAAGGGCAGTTTGGAGGTGGGCGCTGGGGAGTGTTCCCAAGGCTCTGGTCCATGGCAGTGTGGAGGGCACAGGGCAAGTCCCAGCGATGCCCTCCGAGTGCCCTCGTCCGGGGCCAGCTGAGCCCAAGGTGGGCAGCCTTGCTGAGACCAGCTGTGTCAAGGGTCAGGATCTCATGGAAGAAAGGGTGTCTGGACCAGCCGCCCCCTTAGGCTCGGAGCGCCTTGCAAGCATCCTGGACGTGCTTGATGTGACAACATTCTCCTAGAACAGAGGCCGTGGGGTGGGGGCGAGGGGCGGCGCACACGTTATTTGTTCGTGTTTAAGTATTTACATGACAGCGCGAGAGAGCCGGGGACGTTCCCTTTCATCTTCGCCGCCGCGATCTACGTGCGGCTTGAAGATGAATGTGAGACGTAGACATTTATTACAAAAGTGTGAGGGATGTTGACTCTTCGCGGATTGATTATTCAGAATTTATTTTATTAAATATCGTACGTGGCGCGTGATAAACTGAGCATCTGCTGGTTCGCAGCTTAATGACTCATGTATCTGTGGCAGTGATGAGGAAATCAAGGGCTCAGTTGGCCGTTTCGGGGGAAGAATATGGATTATTATGAAATCTGGAATGGGCCTCTTGAGAAGCCGCCCGTAAGGGAACACACGTGTCAATAATTTCTTCTCCGTCCAAGAATCCTAATGTTTCACTTACGGAAGCATAAATTCCACGCACTGGCTGTGACGGTCCCCTGCCTCGGCGTCCTGCGTCCGTCGCTCCGGGGTCACCTGCTTGTCCGCGGCTGGTGTGCGACATTGAGTCCTTTACCTGCTTGCCTTTGTTTCCCCAGCTCTCATTTTTAACACTCAAAGCTCTGCTGAGATCTACGTATCTCAGCACCTAAGATGCTGGTGGAGGCCAGGATAGGGCCCCTCTTGCTGGAAATGTCCAAAAAGACCCGTTTAAGTCTTGGGGGGACACTGTGAACGACGACTATTAGATCTGAGGGCTTGGATGGAAGTGTGGTCGGCCCCCGCGGGGCCCTGAGCCCATTCCAGCGGAGGCCGACAGGCAGCAAAGCTTACCTGGAGAGTCACAGCTGTACCGAGGGCCCCCGATGGGGACACTCTGGGGCCGTGCCTGTTCTCAGGAGACACAGAGCCAGGGAGGCTCAGCGGTCGCTGCCGAAGACAGCGCAGGTGTGGCTGTGCAGCCCACCACCACCAACCCGGCACGGACAGTGCAGGCGAGGCTCCCAGGTGACGTTTAGCAAGGGTGACGCCTTACGGGGACATTTTAAAGGTATCAGCAGTGTCTGATAGCTCGAGTTTCAAAACACTCCACGACTTCTTTCTCTTTCCGAAATGTCAGGTTGAATGCCATACTCTTTTCTGCCTGGGACTGTGAGACAGAAACTTGGGAAACCCCAAGACCTCATTCTCACACCCCCACCAGGTCCCTTACACGAGGTCCCTTACTCATCGGTGCAGCAGAAACACACGCTTAACCCTTCCCATTGCATGAGCCCTAACACTGATGTTTTACTTAGACCCCTCATTTTGTTGTGTGCTTTTGTACGCAGAATTAGACCTAATTGTCGATATAATGCCATATTAAGTTGTTTCCCCAAAGAATACACACTGAACTGTTCGGCAGTTATTTCTTACAGAATCTGGTGGGTGTTCCGTGGGCCTCATCAGTCCAGCCTTTAGTTCCTTAATGGCTGTGAGATAGTTAGTTGATAGAGTCTAAATTACAGCCCCACCTAGGGATGGGCAGCGTGTGGCTCTCGCCAAATTCTTTTCCCCTTTCTGGTGACGCCCCAAGCTCCCTAAAGTGGGTGGTGACTTGGACAATGCCCCTATTTCCTTGTTGGCTTTCTCAGCCCGTCTTGCCAGCACAATAGGGACCTAGTTCGTATTTGCTGCATGGCTGTATGAACGTTCGCAGGGCTAGCCCATCGGTTTCCGGTACCTGCTGGGCGTTGTTGGGCTCCCCAGGCCCGGAGCCTGAGCATGACCATGCATTTCGGGGTGGGGGGGTGGGAGGAAGGGGCAGTCTGATGTTGTCACGGGAGGGGGTGCGGCAGCCCCTGTCACAATCGCCTCTTCCTGGGAGGCGGCCGAGTAAACCTCACTGAAGTCGCTTCCCTCCCAAATTAATGGACGCTTTCAGACACGATGGGAAACGTTTGGAAGCGAGATGCAGCACAGTATTCGGCTGTATTTTTTTTTTCCCCCTTTCTCAACACCTGGCAATAAAATTCTCAGGCTAAATACCAGATGAGTGTGTGCCTCATTATGTGAAGTGACTTCGTCTCTAACTTTTTTCAGCCCTCCAGATGGAAGCACTGCATAACCGTGGAGAGCTGGAGAAGGGGAAATGGAAATAAACGCACTAAGAAATAAAGAATCTGTTTTTTATACTTTCTTTTGCAAATAGTGTTTGCAATGACATATTGTGAATGGACTGAATTATAACAAAAACAGGAATGAAACGGAGCTCGGGGGGTAGGGAGAGCAATTGTTACACTTACTTTAACTGATATAATGCAAAGCAACGCTTTTTACACTCAATTAGTTTGCACATTGCGTTGGACACAAACCAGAATGTAGAACATTTTGGGGTTTTGTTTTTACATGATTAAGGGAGATGAGATGAAATAAATTCAGTAAATTACCCTCCGTTCCTTTTCTATCTGAGATACTTTTGCTTCGTTTTTCCTCACCCCTGGTATTGAATGAGGCCTTGTTCCTCCAGCGGGGGTCCGTGAGGGGAGCAGGCCACCCCCCCCAACCTCTGCCCCCAAACAACATGGTCCCCCCCCCGAAAGATCAGTGGGTTTTCAGTAGAGTTCCTTCCTCTACCTCAGGGCCGTCTTTCGCTGCGTAAACAAGGTTACGGAATCAGAGCTGCTTACATTGGGCGTTTGACCATAGTTTGTGCTTCAAACATCAGAAGAAGTTAGCAGGCATGATCACGCCTAACAGACGCGAGCGAGCAGTTAGGCAGCAGCAGCGTTTCCAGCGCATTTCAAGATCCTTGTTTAATTTATTTTGCTTAATTATCCTTCCTTGCATTTTTAATGCTCCTAATATGATAATATTAAGAATTACAATGTGTGATTATGTATTGCTCATTTTAATATATGCGAGATGTGAGGGGGAGAATGTGGGTTGATGCTGTGAGTCAGGGACAGACTTAGGGGACCCCACCCGAGCCCTCCCGTGTGCCGTTCTGTCTCTCGCGGGAGGGGTCCGGGAAGGGACAGGACGTTCACCACAGACGATGTAGAAAAGGGTTTGTCTGACTTCAGGGTGCGTGCGGGCCCCCTGGGGGTTCTGATTCGGTTGGCCGGGAGGGCCTGAGATGCTGCCTTCATGCTGGTTCCCGGTGCCGCCGCCGCTGCTGGTCACGGATCATTCTTTGAGTCGTGACGGGGGGAAGATGTGAGGGAGAGAAAATGGCATCGGGCGTGTCCCACGGGCTGCGGATCACCCAGTACCCTGTGCTAGCTGAGGACGAACACCTGCTGACCAGGCCAGGCCCCTGGCAAGCAGCACCAGACGGAAGCTGTGGTCAGGCATCCCGGCCCAGCTCCTGTCTTTTCAAATCATCGTCTTTATTTTCATACATGCGAAAGCCTCACCTGTATGCACTCGACGAGTCTGTGTTTTATATTCAAAACCTCAAAATACGAATAGGAAAACAATGGGAGAAACCTGTTAGGTACAATATCCAATTATCATTATTTTTACTCCAAAAGGCATGTCAAATAAATAATGCAGTTTATGTTACTTCTAGAAAATGCAGCAGCATTAGTTGATTTACATAAATTATACAACTCATTATCTTTGTTTATAAAAAGTCCTAGCAATATTTTGGCTTATGGATCTAAAAGTAGAAAAAAATAAAAAACCCTAGATGTTAGTTCAATGTTTTTCCTTTCTCGCAGTCACCTTTTCGTTTACTTACAGAAATAGTGTCTGTTTGCCAGATCCCCTTGGGATGACTGCCCTTTGCTCAGGACAGACGGCACGCATTGTCTGAGTTTTCTTTATTCAAAGCCCGATAAACGCAAGTGAATTAATCTAAGTATCGAGGGGGTGCTCCGAGCAGCGGCTGCGGCCTCCTCTGTCACCTTTCCCGCCACCTGACGCCAGCCCCGGGCGGCGGGTGGGGAAGGCGCTGCGGGGAGGGGGGGGTGGGGGGGAAAGGATTCCGAGCCTCCTTTCTTCTTCTCTGCGTGAAGTCCTCAGCCCGCCCTAGCTCGGTGCCCACCCAACAGCTATGAGCGGCTGGACTCCTGCACCGTCCCCAAACAGCAGCCACCTGTCACCATGGAGCGTCAGAAATGCGCCCTCTCGAACTGGGGCGTGTCGGAAGTGGGAAATACACACTGCGTTTCGGAGACTTGGCATGAAAACGTAGCCCTGTTCGATAACCCGTTGATATTTTTATTGATTACATGTGGAAATATTTTAACTATGTTAGCTAAATAAAAGATATTATTAAAATTAGTTTGACCCGTCTGTTTGTTTGTTTGTTTACTTCTTTACCGCCGTAGGAAGTTGGAAATGTGGCTTGTACTGTCCTGGGTGGCTTGGGGCTGTGCTACGCCAGGCTGGGGTCCTGGGGCTGTGGACCTGGGCTACTTTTAGGCTCGTTCATCACCTAGACTCTGGCACTAATCCCCCTACGGGCCCTGTATCGGGCTGACTCAGAGTCGGAAGTGGGGGTGCGATGTGGTGGGTTGGGAAGGTCCCGTCTGTGGCGAGGTTGGAGACTCAGGCCCCGCAGGGAGACAACAGGACATGCGGAATTTGGGTTCTGGTCCCACTCGGGCGTCTGGCCGGTGTCTCCAGCTTAGATATTGAAGTTGTTGTCCGCAGGTGGAGGAGCCCGGGTCTCAGGCCGTTTCAGAGCGGACGCTGGTGAATCCTCAGCTCACGCCCGCGCCCATGCGGGCTGGATGGCGGGAGCGAAGGCTGCGGGCGGCAGGCCTGTGGAGCTGGGCGTGCTCGTTACAGGAGGGGTGCTGAGGAGGGGTGCTGTCATTTGTGGGGGACCTGTGCCTTGCCAGGCACGAGGGTGTCTGGACTTTCAACATCTATGTGTTCAGAATGGAACTCAGTGCCAGCAGGGCTTCCGACTGGGGGGACCCCCACGGGCAGGCATAGCCTGGGGACCCCAAAGCCCCCAAGGTGCATGCCTGAAGGCAATGGGGCCTCTCCTCCACCCATCAGTTCTGCTGGGTCCAGGTGAAACTCTTCGTCCTCACAGTACTCAGGAGGTTGGGGACAAAGTGATTTCTGTCACTTATGAGTCATTGATTAATGATTTAGTTCTTCCATCCACCCATTCATCCAAGAAACATTATCACAAGCCCACGGCGTGCCAGGTGCTTTGCTAGGCACTGGGGATAAGATACAGTGATGCGCAAAGCAGATACACCTCTGCCCCTTTGAAACTCCCAGTTCAGTGGGGTGGGGACAGACGGGACAGAGGTAAGCAGTCAACACCTCAGGACGTGCTGGGCTGGGCACTGGCCTCCGGAGGTCTGGGAGGGTGTAGGTGAGGCAGAAACACAAACCTGTGCCTCGGAGGGCTGGGAGTCATTGCCATGCAGAGCTGGGGAACGTTCTCAGCAGACAGGACAGCATGACTCCCTAAGACTGGCGGACTTTGGTTTTCTGCTGACAGAGGGACCAGTGTCCTGGAGAGCAGGGACAGGAGAGAGGGGTGTGAGGTACAGCCAGAAGGTCCTGGAGCCAGGCCGTGCATGGCTCAGATGTCATAAGGATTCAGGATTCTGTCCTAAGGGTCATGACGAGCCACTGATGGGATTTCAGTAGAGTCTGGGAGGCAGTGCAGAAGGTTCTGGATAGGTGACTTAGCCCTGGGCCCAGTGAACGGGGCATGCCACTTAATCCCCTTCTGGGTATTGGTGTCTTCATCTCTGAAGTGAAAAGGCGGAGGGCAGGAAAGGGAAGTTGGCGGAATGTTCTGTAGGTTCCTTTTTATTTACGGATGCTGTGATTCAGAGGAGCTCAGTCTTTCCCTCCTTGGGGTCAAGTGACCTTCGTGTCCCCGTAGGACTGTCTGAACGGCTTACAAGGCGCTGGCATGTCCATGAAGTCTTCAGCTTTCGTGTGTGTGAGTTCTTCGGCTTTATAATATATAAAAAGACAGAGTGGCCCTTGGCTGTGCCACATCACCCCTGGGGCTGCGGAGGTTCTAGGGCGTGCTCTGGGGTGGGACCCAGGCATTCATAGTTTTAAAAAAGCTTCCCAGGCAATTGATTCTGCGTCTTGGCCAGATTGGAGGTCCCCTGGAGCTTGTGTCTCTAGGAGGGGACAAAGCAGGTCCTTGTGGCCAGAGGCTTTCTCTTTAACAGTCTGCCAGATGCCCGAGACACACCGGGTCTCCTGGGACGCGCCTCCAAGTTCAAGTATCCAGACCTACCATCAGACCGAGGGTCTTAGCTCAGAAGTCATGATCATGTCACGTTGCGTGAAGAGGATGTGGTACAACCCACAGAGTTAACGGAGCGTGGGAGGCTGAGGGCCTTGCTGGAGGGTTCGTGTCTCACGCGGACAAGGTATTTGCTGGGAAGGGACCGGCTGTCCCAAGTGCTGCTAATGAAGGTTTGGGGTTTGGGGTTAGGACACAGCTGATGAGGAGCATCTTTGTTGCATCTTCCTACCCCCACCTCAAACCCCTCCACAAATGAGAAAAAACTCCACCCAAAACTCCGTGTTAAGTGAACGTGTTCTTCGAAAACGAAGGTAAAATAAAGACGTTTTTTAGACAACAAAAGAGCTGCGAGAATTCACTGCTAGCAGATCTATACCACGGAAATGTTAAAGGAAGGAAAACGTCTCCAGATGAAAACTCAGATTTGCACAAAGGAATGAGGGGCTGCAGAATGGTGAAATGTGGGGGGATATAAAATGCCCTCCTTCTTGTTTTTAAATTTTTCTTTAAAAAGTGATTGACCAAAATTCATAAAGTTGTTGCTCTTGATGCCTGTATCAAAAAGGAAAGAAAAGAAGGAAGAAAGGAAGGAAGGAAGGAAGGAGGGAGGGAGGGAGGGAAGGAAGGAAGGAAGAAGGGAGGGAAGGAGGGAGGAGGGAGGGAAGGAAAGAAAAAGAAAGAGAGAGAGAAAGAAAGAGAGAGAGAGAGACAAAGACAGAGACAGAGAAAGAAAGAAAGAAAGAAAGAAAGAAAGAAAGAAAGAAAGAAAGAAAGAAAGAAAGAAAGAAAGAAAGAAAGAAAGAAAGAAAGAAAGAAAGAAAGAAAAAGAAAGACGGAGGGAGGGAGGGAGGGAGGGAGGGAGGAAAGGAAGGAAGGAAGGAAGGAAGGAAGGAAGAAGGAAGGAAGGAAATAAGGAAAGATGGAAGGAAAGAAAGAAGGAAGAGAAGGCTCAAACCATTACCTAACTTTCCACCTTAGGAAACTAGAAAAAGAAAAGCAAACTAAAGCCAGACTGTGCCAACGAAAGGAGATACTAAAGATCAACGTAAATGTAACAGAGACCAGGAGACTAATGGAGAAAACGACGAAACCAAAGGTTGGTTCTTCCCAATGATCAACAGAATTGTCGTACATCTAGCTGGACTGACCTAAGGCAGGGAGATGGCCCACGCGCCCGCTGTCACGGCTGCTGCTCACCTGCCCTGGGGGTCCCGCCCAGCGCGGTGGGGTGAGGGCACGCAGTGCAGGGCATGCAGATGGGAGGAAGGGAGTAAAAGTCTCTTCATCGTCAGATAACACGCACGAATGCGTAGAACACGCTAAGGAATCTGTAAAAGTGATTAGAACTAGCAGGTGAATTTAAGCAGACCACAGGGGACAAGGTCAATGCACAAAAAACAAACGTTTTCCCATACATTAGCAATGAACAACTGGAAAATAGGTTGGAGATGTACAGTTTAGAGAAATGTATGATTTACAATACATAAAAAACTTGCAGTGTTTTAGGATAAAATTAGCAAAATGCGTAGAAACTGAAAACTGAAACGTCGCTAGGAGAAATTAAGGAAGTCTTAAATCAATGGGGCGAGATGCCTCATGCATGGACCGGAAGATGCCGCGTGGTTCAGACGGCAGTCTTCTCCAAATTGATTTATAGCTTCGATGCAATCCAATCTAACTTCTATCGGGCTTCTGGCGGGAAGGGATAGAAATTGACAAGCAGACTCTAACATGTATATAAAACATAAACAAGACCTAGTGTAGGGAAAAGAATTTATAAAAATAAAGTTAAAAGAGTTAAAATACTGCTTGATCTCGATACTTAATCTAAAGCCACAGTAGCCAAGACAGTGTGGTGTGGGTATCGTTGAGTCCGTGTCTCAGACAGGCAGATTTCAGGGTGTGTGTGTGTGTGTATGCACGTGCATGTGCATATGTGTGTGAATGAGAGAGAGAGAGACAGATAGACAGTGTGTTCTGTATCCTTTTATGTCATGAGTCAGTCAGGTGCATCCACTAGCAGGCTCATAAAGACAAACTTATAGTCAGAGGTCTTAGGAACAGGGTAATGGCATGCCAGCCCACACAGGGCCACATCGGAAGGACACTGGGTCAGGAGGCAGAAGGGGCAGTAATGAGGGGAGGAGAGACTCCGTTGCCGGTGGAAAGGCAGAGCAGAGGAGGGCGAGCCGTTTAAGAGGGCAGTTTGAATCAATCTCGGTAGGCTCTGAGCTACAGGGCTGGTCCCTGCTTGCCTGGTGCCTGGCCCAGGGATGATTAAAGCCGAGGACTGGTACCCCCTGGGATGCGTGGGCTGGAGAGAGGAAGCGGGGATCGGGGTTGGTTAGTTTGCACATCAAGGCACGCTCCAGGCTGAGCCCCCAGTGCTGTGCTATCACTATGCATTGGCTCGCCCCCAGGGACAGTCTCTCCCTAGCCAGAAAGGTTTTTAAAGTTGCAGTTATGCAAGGTAGATGCGTTCTAGAGATGTACTCTACAGCAGCAGTCCCCAACCTTTTAGGCACCAGGGAGAGGTGCTGCTATGGGAATGTAATGCCTGATGATGTGAGGCGGAGCTGAGGCGGTGACGCCGGCGCTGGGGAGCGGATGCAGATGCGGACGAAGCTTCCCTCACCTGCCGCTCACCTCCTGCTGTGTGGCCGGGTTCCTAACAGGCCTGGTACTGGTCCACGGCCAGAGGGTTGGGGACCCCTGTTCTACAGCACAGTTCCAATAGCCAACAATACTGTATTGTATATTTAAAACTTGCTAAGAGTGTAGATCTTATAAGAGTTCTTGCCACACATATACATTAATAATAATAATGGTAATCACAGGGTGGGAGGAAGGTTTGGGAGGTGATGGAAATGTTTATGGCCTTGGTGGTAATGGTTTCACAGGGGTACACTTATCTCCAAACTCATTGAGTTTCGTACATTAAATACATACAGCTTTTTACATGTCAATTATACCGCAATAAAGTGGTTTTAAAAAGATATCAAAACATCATAATATGCAAAACTAAAACATATCAACAATAGGCCTCATGGATAGACTGAGCTTCGTAAAAAGCCCCTCCTGGCAGAGAGTAAATGTCCTCTCTTCTGCCTCTGTCTCCTCGAGATAAAAACCTTTCCTTATCCTACGGCTTCAAAATGAATATATATCCCATGTAAAAAAAGACAGGTCATATAGGAAAGTGGTTAAGAGGTGGAACTCACCTAGGTCCTGTGGATAAACCGCCTGTGCTGAATGCTTTCCACACGCACGTACGCACACTTGACCAAAGTGGGGGATCGTGTCACACACACTGTTCTGCGCTCGCTTTTTCGCACTTGGTTCCATGCAAAGTGACTTGTATCGCGCTTAGTGGCTCTGTGGGATACCGTGTATCGCTGCCAGTAGGCACTGCTGGCGTCACTGTTTTGCCATCAGAAGCCACACTGTGAGTGACGTCCTTGTGTGCGTTCGGTAACCTTCCACACGTAGTTAAGGGCTTCCCGTGTGCCAGGCTGTTTGTCCTTGTCCAGCTGTCTCCTTAGGTGTATTCCCAGAAGTGGGGCAGTAATGCGGGGCCGAAGGGCATATCCGCTTAGACCTTTGATTCGGATGGCTAGATCACGCTTCAGAAAGGTCGACTTAATTTACAAACACGCCAGCAATGCCGGCGAGGTTCTGCTGCTTAGGCAGACGGAACCGACCCCACACGGCTTGGCACGGGCAGGGCGCACGGCTGGTGCCTTGTGTTACTTAGTGACGGGCGAAGCCTTTCGCTGAGCAAAAATTGTGTGTGACGCATCAGCAGGGGTGTGCGTGCCATGCCTTCTTCCGGCTCAGCGACAGGACGGGGCAGCCCACCTTGGGCATGCCCTCCGAGTTTTTGTAGCGAGAAGTTCTCCAATCTGCCATTCAGCCACTGAACGATAGTGACAACCACGGTAAAAAGGAAGGATGGAGGCTACCGCGGACGATGCTAGGTGCTTTTCGTACGTTCGTTTCAGACAGCTCTGCGGGGTTTCTCAAATGAGAAACTGAGGCTCACAGGGGCGAAGCGACTGCCAGCCGGCTCAGCCGGTGAGCTGCAGAGCCTGGATCCACATGCAAGGCCTCCTAGTCGCCCGGCTCAGGCCCACTTGCTAACACCTGTCATGCATGGGCTTTTCGCTTTAAGTTGTAAAGTCTTTCTTTTCCCGATCGCCCTGGCTTTGGAGTTCATTCATCCAGTCATTCATCCTAGCAGCATATTCGAGCACCTCCCCGGAGCTGGGGGCGGGAGTAGTGGGCAAGGCCCCAACCCTCACGGAGGAGACACCACTTCATCCCCAGATTCTGTGAGCACGGTGCCCAGGTGTAGGAACTCTAAGATCGCACAGCAGCAGGATCTGGTGAGTGTGGGGATGGGAGGAGGCAGCTGGAGGAAGTGATGTTCCCCTGAGCTCATCGTGAGTGGGTGGGGAGGGCGAGGAGGAGGAGGAGAAACGCATTCCTGCAGGAGGAAGGCGGTGCAAAGGCCCTGAGGCATGAGGAAGGCACGTAATGAAGGCAGTTAGTGGACTTGGTGCAGAGGCGAGGTCTGTGGCAGGGGACGGGCTGGAGCCTGGGGACAGCCACATCTTTTTGTTTTAAAAACGTGGCTTAGGCTGCTCTGTGGAGGACTGGCTGGGCCCGGGGTGCATCTTCAAGTGGGAGGGACTACTCTCCTCATTGTTCAAAACAGGAGGTCTGGTGCCGCCTTTTTTTTTTTTTTTGTCTTTTTCCTCCTTTGTTCTTTTTCTCATTTCGGTGAGCCTCTTCTCCCTCTTCCGTTTCAGCATTCTGGGCCCCGGGCTTCAGGAGCGAGAGAGGCTACAGATGGCTTGGGTCTTAGAGCAGCAAAGCCAGGGGGACTAGCGGCCCCGAAAGCTGTCATATGTCACACAAGCCAGCCTTGCAGAGCCGCAGCCACCTTCCCGGCAGAATGTCAGGCCGCCCGGAACCCGGGGCAGCTGCTCGGGGCGGCTCAGAGCGCTGTCAGAACACCACAAACAAAATGCCCAGCTTTCGGCCGAGGCAGCCCCCGCCCCGCCCCGCACTGCTCGGCGCCCTGGGCCGCTTTCTCTTCCAGCATCTGTTTCTGGTGCCCGCGAAGCCTCTGTGCGGGGGCTTCGGGACGCTGGTCTGCATCTAAAACAGCCGCGGCCGAGGCCGGACGTGGTCGCTCTGCCTGCGCCTGTTCTCTGGATGGGGGGAGGGCTGAGTTACAGCCTCTGTTGCTGGTTAGCGATGGGGGTCCCTACTGGTCAGTGACGGGGGGTCCCGCAGCAGAGAGGAAAGACGCCCCCTGCGTGATCCTTCAGCATCCCCGAGCCCCCCGGGTAAGAAGAGTGAGCAGGGAGCGGCCCCCACACCCTGCCAGGCGGGCCCAGAAGGGAGGAAGTGCGGGCATCAGGGGAGACGTAGAAACCTTGCGCCATTGGTAAAGGCCACTCGGCCCTCTTCAGACGCCTTTGTTCCCGTAAATGTTAAATGTTTGGCCTCAGAAACAAACAAACCAAAAAACCAGTGACTACAGTGTCCCCAGCCTGATGCATTTCCAGGCCTCTTGCCTGCCTGGCCCTTGGCCTCACACTAATGTCCTCCGCCGCGTGTGCCTGGCCAGTCACCGGAAGCCCTCCGGTTTCCTGAACTGGGCCCGCCAGGAAGGACCACAGAAGGACGCGTGTGCAGGGCTTCGCCTGGGCTCATCGGAGGGAGTGCCGGCATGAGTCCCATGCCCCCTGCTTGCGTGATGAGCCATCTTGTCCCAAAGACTAAAGTACTGGGGTTAGCAAAGGTCTGTGACTTTAAGAAGGGGTTCCCGCAGGAGCAGCCTCACTCTGGACTCTGGGTGGCAGGCAGCTCCCGGAGTCGGGGCGGCTCCTGGCCCCACGTGGACACGTGGACATGTGGACATGGGGAAGAGCAAACAACGTCAAGCTCTTCTTGGGGAGGCCGCATCCTCATTGCATGTGGCACAGGTTTGCAGGGGCTGTTGTTCAGGTAATTGCCTTCTAATTGACTGCATCACCTTCTCCCCGTTTAATAAATAGGATGAATAAAACCGACCTACATGGGGTGGGATTGTAATTCAAATCCCATTGACTATAGCTGCACATTTTTCATTTAGCACATAAAGGCAGTTTCTGTGTAAATTATTTCGAAAGGTTCTCCGTGGACTAATGACATTAGTGTCTGGATGGACTGAAATTGTCTGAGTGACGGAGATACCACAGCAATGGCATGGTACTTCTTGGACAAAAAGAAATTGGCACCGTAACGGGTGTACTTTTTTTTTTAGGATTATTATTAAAGCCAATTAGGAGAGAACTGCTGAAAAGCAAAACAAATATTTTGTAAACGAGACTCCGAAACGTGACACATTTGTTTTGACTTAAAAAGCCAAGTTCTTTACAAATACAGAAATAACAGTTCTATTGGTGAACTTAAAAAAAAAAAAGAAATCACCAGGCTGGCAAACGGGGAGGCATTTTTTTTTTTTCACTCACTCCCATCAGCCTCTTCTCTGCCTAAACACAGGGTCCCCTCCGTTTGTGACTCCCCCCACCGGCAGCAGAAATTACGTTAAAGCCATTAGCTCGGTTTTTAAAACACAGACTCAGTGACTTTTTAATTTATTACTAGGCAGAATATTAATCTTGCAAACCAATTCGGGAATCTCTTTAAAAAAAAATGGCCTTCTGGGCTGCATGGTTGCAAGTATATAGTTAATAAATTGAAGTGCTTTGTAGTTAATGTGTCAAAGGCCTGGTCTGCCACGTGGAGAAGATAATTACTATAGAAGTGAGAGGAAAGCCTGACTCCTGGGTAGGTAAATGTGCTGAAAAAATTGGATTCCACCCCTCAGAGTGCAAATCCCTTGCGAATTAAATATTATGGCGAAGAGAAGTCAAAGCCGCAGAAGAGGAAAACAATCAAAAACTTGAAAACGAGGATCTTAAAATGAAAGGATTAATCACGCTAAATTAGAAAAAGTATTAAAATAGTTTTAGATTAATGCAGACAGTGAATATCAATATAATTGCTGCAGCTTAATTTGGCATAAAAAGGCATCTAATGAAATATTTTAATATCACTGTCCATTCAATTTACCAGCTTGTATTTCATGGGGTATTAAGTGGTTTTTAAATTATCATTGCAGAATCTTCCAAATCCGTGTATTTTTTTGTTGTTGTTTTTTATGAAAGGAGTAAGAAATCGTATGTGTTCGCGTGCGTGTGCATGTGTGTATGTGCGTGTGTATGCGTGTGTGCGTGCATGTGTGTACATGCATGGGTGTGAGCATGCGTGTGTGCATGTGCGTATGTGTGCATGTATGCATGTGCGTGGGTGTGCGCGTGCATGTGTGTGTGCGTGTATGTGTGTGTATGTGTGCGCGCGTGTGTGTGTGCATGTGTGTGTGTCTAAACCCAAATTCCCACTTTTAGAGTTTGTGTATGCCCCTCCCCCAACCTCCCCAGACGACACGCGAGAGCCACTGCCACCCCAGCCGTGTCGGACACCCACGGGCGCCTGGATGCAGGTTTTCTGCTTGATGTCCTGTTGTCAGTGTTGCTGAGTAGCCTTGCGGTCCTGGCTCTCAGGGGATGAATGCTGTTTTGGGGTACGGTGCTCCTCAAAGCATGGACAGAGGCCTTCCCTCCGACTCCCCGCTTTCTCCTCTGTGCCGACGGCTCCGTTAGCAGCCGCCCGCGGGTGACCCCTGCCTCCTCTAGTTCCTCCCAGACCTCTTCTCCGAGCCGCGGGCTTCGTGGTCAGCTGTGCATCTGACCTCTCCCGTGAGACGCAGCAGGTCCGAACCAGAGATCCCCACGGCCTCCCTTGGAGGTGAGGGTGGGGTTCCCAGAGGACCGGGCAGCCCCTAATGACACTTGGTGATGACAGCACTTGGCGGCTCCTGTGACTATGCACCAGTTGTCCTCAGCTGGCCGATGGCTGAGCTCTCCACAACGCAGAGCCGGGTCCCGCGGGAGCCCCGCGCTGCAGGTCACCCTGTGTGCTGCCACACGCATCCCCTTTTCACAGTGGACAGGCTCTCGCAGGTGGCCCTTCCTGATGCTTCCACCACCATGCCGAGGGAGCCGCCCGCGTGCTATGCAGCACAGCCTGAGTGCTACGGGTGTGGGCGAGTCTTGGGGCGGGGGGGGGGGGAGGGGCAGGGGAAACCTCCAGGGGAGATCGGCATTCCCTGGGGTCCCGAGGAGCGGGTCAAATAGAAACCGTCAGCGGCCGAGCCCAGCCGGGGGAACAAAGATGCCAGAGTCACCTCCCCGCCTGAAATCGGCTAGAGCAGCGATTCCAGACCCGAGCACTCTGTGTGGTCCCCAGAGGTGGTCACGTGGGTCTGCGGCCGTCTGTAGTGTCTCAGAAAACCAAACAGGTCCTCTGTGAGAAGGCGCGTCCTTGGCCACAGCACCCCGTGTCTCCCGGGCGGAGTGACATCCGTTCATGGCCGTAGCACCGCCATCATCCTGAGGACTGCTGACCACAGGTGACATGGGCGACGGTCAGATTGGTCGGGATCCGGCAGCCAGCATGGGCCGACGAAGGTATTTTTGGAGCCACCAGGCTAGAGCACCAGCTCTCAAATCTCGAAGTATGTCAGACTCAGACAGCAAAGGGCCTTAAATGACCCCAAATGGTCCCGTGCGACAGTCAACAAGTTAGAGACTGGGGCGGGCGCGCTCCTGAGGCTGAGTGGAAAAGAAATAGCCCAAGTGAAAACCCCAGCTCCACGTTCGCGAGCGGTGAGGCTCAGGCAAGCTCATTAACCTTCCTGAGCCTCGGTCTCCTCTCTGGAAATGAGGACCCAGGGGCTGTCAGGACTCCAGACTGTGTGTGGCGAGTGTAGCCCAGGGCCCTCCACTGGAGCCGGAGTGACCACACGCACTCCTGTTACCAGGAGCGTCAGAACTTGTGACTGTCCCTGTGAGACGGACTCTATCCGTTCAAGTCCGCCCCATCTGATCCGTCTGGCTGAGGTGGGCCCGCCCCGAGAATCTGCAGCTTCCAGGAGGAGAACAGAATGAGAGAAAGCGAAGTTATTTTTATCATGAAACCCTTGGCAATGAGAATGGGATTGGGGATGGAGAGGGGTGTGCTATGGAGGGCGGGAGGTACGTTAACAGGCAGGAGTGAGCAACCAGCAGGGGAGAGAGGGTGCCCATGGCGGGGGGCGGGTCCCAGGGCCCCAGCCAGGGGTGCTCACTTCCGCGTCTGCAGAATGCAAGTTAGTGTGGGTGAGGCTGAGTGTGGTCGCCACCATCAATGTGTTCTCGGATTCAAATTGAGCCCTGTCTCATGGTGGTGCCGCCGTGGGCCATTGTAGTTGTCTGGGGGTGCCCGGTCCCCCGAGGTTTCTGTCCTGCATGTACAAAACTGCTTTCGGGCCTGAACCGCACATTCCTTCCTCCTCCTCCTCCTTCATCCCCGTCATAGCTAGCGTTTGCACACGTCCTGGCAGTCAGGATGGGCTGGGCCGTGCCCTGGTAGCAGATTGACCCTGCAGTACCAGTGGCTTATCGCGATCTGAGTTTACTGCTCACTCATGTTGCGACCCGGGCACTCAGATGCCTCTCAGAGGGCTCTCCTCCGAGCACTGACTCAGGGGTCCCCGCTCCATGGCTTCCACTTAGAGTCTTCACAGCTCCAAGGACCAGGAAGAAAGAGAGGCCCGGAAGTGGTATCCATCACTTTTACCCTCGCTTTACTGGCCAGAACTCAGTCACGTGGCCAACCTAAGTGCAGAGGAGGCTGGGAAATGTAGTCTTTCTTTGCCTAGGAAGAGAAGGTGACAGTGAGGAGCATCTGGCCCGTCTCTACCTTGTATCTATTGTCTCACGAAACTTTCTAGAGAATCCCTTGGAGCTGGTGCCATTATTACTCCTATCCATATACGAGGGAGCTGAAGTGCAGAGAGGCTACCTGGCTTAGTCTGGTAGGGGTGGAGCCAGGATTCAGGATGGGAAGGTGGGGCTCTAAAGACATTCAACACAGCTCGAGGCCACAGGAAGAGCTCAACTGTTAGTGTTTCCGGGCAGGCAGGGGTTGCTTTTCCTTCTCAACCCCCAAGTGCTCTACCTCTCTTTTACTTTGCTCTACGGTTATTCAATTTATCTCCTCTACTAGACTTTAAGTTTCAGAATCCATGTTGGGTCCACATCTCCGCATTATGCTCAGCCTAGTGGACATTTAACGAGCACCTGTTGAATGGAATAAGCGATGTGGGTCTTTAAGTCTGTAGAGAGTTTGGGTTCGCGGGCGTGGAAGGGAAGAGGCAGGAAAGACGCCTGCAGATGGCCCAGAGGGAGGGCAACATGCTAGAGGCAGGAAGGCCGTGGATGACAGGTCAAGGGTCGAGAAGGAGTTGGTTCGTGGTATCACGTGTAGCAGGGACAGGAAGGGCAACAAGACCGGAAATGAACAGTCTTAAGAGGCCCCTGGTGTCCTCGGAAAGCACAACGACTGAGGGGCAGGAGCCAGAGCGGCAGAAGCAGTTTCAACTGGGAAAGAGCCGGTGTGGGCCGGCTTCGTGTGGCGAGGGCGGCGGGGTGCGGGGTGTCTGCGGGGTGGTGCCGCGCCCCCGGGCCTGTGTCGGGCCATTTCGAATTTCCAAACGACGTGACGCAACTACCACGACCAGCATCTTTGTTGCCTCGAGCTTCCAGCTTGTGTTGAGATACACTTTAAATATTTTCTCCACATTTAAACCGACTGCTGTCTTCGGCTCCCCTCGCGCCCGTGTAAAAGCGTCTCCCCCGTTCATCGCCTGCACCCCGCCGTCTCCCTCTCCTTCACCACGCGGTCACGGGCTCTCATGCACCGTGGACAGAAGAGAACAGGGGCAGCGAGACCACCAGCCCCCGGAAATGCCCCGCGCCTCCTCCGCGGGAGCTTTTACCAGTGCGTTCTCAGGTTCCTCTCGACTGTGCTGCTCCGGAGTTTCCCCCGACCCGGGAGGTGAGGAAACAGCCCCGCAGGGCAGGCGCTCCCGGGCCGCTCCCTCTCAGTGGAAGAACGGGCACCCGCCCCGCTCCTGGGTGCTGAGCGCACGATCCAGGCTCCCAAGTTCATGTGCACGGCCTTCTGAGTCTGCCAGAACCACGGCCCTGCGCTGGGCCAGGGAAGGTGCTGAGCCCCCACTGATGGGTGGGGGGTGCAGTCTGTGCCCGCTGGACGCCCCAGGTGGCCCTTCGCGCCAGGCGCAGACACAGTGCCCCACGGCCGGGACAGGTGGGGACGAGAACAAGCAGCGAGATGCAGAGGCGGCTGCGCTGTGGCAGGGCCGGCCCCCGAGCTGTGCCCGACAGGGAGATGCCACGCCTCCAGTAGGGAGCCCCTGGGCCCTGAGCCGGCCTGACCCCGCTCGGCCGCGGAGTAGTTACGCAGCAGCGGCGGGCCTCTCTGAACCTCGGGCTCCCTGTCGAAGATGGAGCTCATGATGCACACCACCTGGGAGCTCGGAGAGGCCAGTGCCAAGCGCTTGTTCCCAGGGGCTGACCGGTCCTCTGAGCGCACCCTCCTCATCACACTTCACGAACGGTCTGCTTGTCTCCTGGGCCCCTGTTTTTCCCTAGTGACAAGTGGCTGCGAGAGGGATGTTCCCCGGGGATCCATCAGCTCCCTGAACAGCTCCGACCCGCTCTGGGCTGTGGGTGTCCCTCCTCTGGGCTGGCAGACGGGGAGGAGCAGAGAACTTGCCCCAGGAGCGGGTGACCCGTGGGGACAGGGCAGCCAGCCCGGTTCCAGTCCGTGGGTGGCATTACCGTCAGACGTGTTCCGTTGTCACCCAACTCTGGCTTTTTTTGTTGGAAGCCTAGAGGCACATTTCTCTTTCCAACGACTGTCTGGAAA
This sequence comes from Eidolon dupreanum, assembly GCA_028627145.1. Classification (NCBI taxonomy): domain Eukaryota; kingdom Metazoa; phylum Chordata; class Mammalia; order Chiroptera; family Pteropodidae; genus Eidolon; species Eidolon dupreanum. The sequence continues at coordinate 2,084,092 of CM053502.1, forward strand.
CAAAACCGCCGTGGGAGCGGAGCCAGCTGCCGGCCCCCTCGCTGTCCTGAGCTCTGCAAACGGAAGCGGCCGAGGACACCGCCCGAGGGCGCGCATGCCCACCTCGGAGCTGCCACGCGCGTGTCGCGGGGACGACGCATAGCGAAAACGCACTCTGACGTTTATATTGGATATTTTCGTTTGCAGAAATCTGAAATTAAATATACTCTCCACCTACACTATGTGAAATCCATTTATAGAAACGAAATCAAATCGGAGACCTAAGGATTGGCGGCCAGAAATGAAATATTTAAAAAATAAGATATGAGGAGATCGAATTGCGGAAGCGGTGGCTTGTCCCCAGGCTCCCTGGGATGTGAGCCGGAGGGAAGGCTTAGCGGACGGAGCCTCCTCTGGGGATCGGTTCTGAACTGCTTTTACGTAGTGGCCGTTTGTAGAGGGAGGAAAAAACTAGTTCTTTGAAAGAAACTTACTGAGTTGGCAGAGCCAATGTTCTGTGTTTTCTGGAAGCCGCCTCGTATTCCGGCTCTGGCGAATGCATGTGTCTCTAGGGGAGCTTTATGGGAATTGCTTGAACACTCTGGAGAGGCTGGGGGCGGCCCCGAAGCTCCTGAGCTACCCAGCCTCGCCATTCATTCTGAGGGCTTTATATCTTCTGAGAGATGGCCCATACCGGGTCCGCTTCCCTCGTAGGCATGCCAGCCCAGGTGCTGTGTCCCCACCCTCAGTCCTCAGGAGGGAGATGCGCAAACTCAGCCCTGGCTCGAATTTCTGGATTGATCCCCAATTGAATTCCTTCTGAAGAAGCCTCTTCCCAGCCCTTTAAGTCACCGAGGGCTGCTGCTTCTTCCCTCCTGCCCCCGCCCCCCGCCATGAGGGCCTCCTGAGACCCGGCGTGCATCTCTGAGCTATGCTGCACCCACGGGCAACCGAGGAAACTCAGCCAGTTTGCCCGAGCGAGTGGGCGTGACTGCCTTTGTGTTCCCGGCTCCTCCGAGAGGACTCCTAACTCAAAGCCAAGTGTCTCCTGCAGCTTGGCTTCCCACTAGGGAACAGGCAGAGGAGTTCCCGCAGATACCCGCCCACCTGCCAACAGACAGACCTGAGGCATGAGCTCTCGGAAAGCCAACGCTCGCCCCGTTCCGGGACTCCTGGGGGAGAAGCACCCTGAGAACGGCGAGCGCTGGCCATGTGTCCATCTCCCCGACCCCGGGTCCTGGGAGTGCTAAAGCCCAGCTCATTTCCACGGTGATTCCGCTGCTGCTTCCCACGGAGCCGCTGCTCCCCAGTAGGTAGGGAAGGGACGGGACCGGGGAAGCCGTGGGGTGCTGAAGGGTGGAGCCCACAGGCACAGCTTGTCCCAGCGAGCAGACGCCCGGTCTCCAGAAGCTGCCGCCCGAAGCCCACCGTGGCGGTGCGGAGGCGTGCTGGCAGGTGGCTGGCCTGGGGGCATCACCTGGAGGCCGTCCGGGGCTGGCGGTGAGCAGAGCCCAGGGGCCGTCCGTTGGTCAGCCAAGACCGGGGAGTCGCAGTGAGCCGGTTTGCAGAGCATCCGAGCGCCGTGGGTGAGGGCCGGGTTGTTCCTGTCGTGGTCCGCCTTCCGCTTTCTCGCCACCCGCCAGGAAGCGCATCGACCGCCTTCCGCTTTCTCGCCACCCGCCGGGAAGCGCATCGACCGCCAAGCCGGGCCTTCCTTCCGCGGTGGGTCCTTTCCCCTCTGTTACAGCAAAACGCTCCACTGTCAATGCGATTGGACGATGCCGGTGAAAATGGGCTGTGTCCCGTTTAGGGCTCTCAGTGCGGGAGACCAGACGTGGATCACCCCCAGCTTAATGCCTCAAGGTATCGGGGGGCTCCTGGGGATGAGGACAACGGACGTCTTCTAGGCTCCTTGTAAAATTGCTGCCGCCTGACGTCCGCCTGGGGTCCCGAGCTCTGCCCGGCCCCCCGCCTCCCTCCAGAAACTCGGACACACCCCATGGGGCCTCGGGAGCCCATTGGAGGGGCTTTCGCGGCCATCAGCGTTCGGTTTTGGTAAGCCTTTTCCTGCTCCACGCCAGCCACCCTGTGCTGCCCACCTGGTCAGTCTCGCGAAGATGGTATCGCCTGACGTTTTCCCAGGGGAAGCACAGTTGGGCCCCAAACCCAGAGCGATCTGGGCTTTCCTCATTCTGCACAGACGACACCAGTTAAACTTGGGTGCCTGGAGAAGGTCACCCCAGCGCGAGCTCTCCCTAGAAGTGCCAATGGCAGCGGTCCTCAGGGGCAGGGGCAGGGCCAGGCAGACGGAGGCCAGCTCCAGGTGGGGGCTGCCCTCGTGGCTTTGTGGATGGGGCTGTTCTGTTCAGCCAGGTCTGACCCTTCTGGGGGTGCACACTCTTGGCCACTTGCCAAGGTCAGTATCTGGGGCTCCACTGAGCTTGCCCTGGAGGCGGGGAAGGAAGGAGCCTCAGTGACTCTCAGCTCAGTGTGAAGCTGCAGCCACCTGGACAGGGCAGTGGCACTCGGGCCCCAGGACTGGCCTGCACCTGACAGGAGGGGTCATGGGACCGGGGGGGTGTCAGAGCAGCAGCGTTTGGGGCAGGCAGCCTTGGCTGGCAGCCAGCTTGTACGAGGTCAGTGGAGAGGCCAGTGCCGTGGAGAAAGCCACCTCGGCCCGTCTGCCCAAAGCCCCAAATGCAGACTCCACCCACCTGCTCTTTGGCTCTCCGGAGAGAATGCTCTAAGCCATACAGCGTCCTGGTCCCGGAGCAGTAATTTCTTGTCAGTCATAAATAAATGGGTGTTTGCATTTTGTCCCTGTTCCTGGGAAGATGGTCACTCTCAGGCCCTGAAATCACATGGGGCCTCGGAGCCTGCGAGCCAGGGGTCGGCTCCGGGCTGTGACCCCCTCCGGGGTCCTTCCCCTAACGGCCTCCAAGGCCAGGGCCCTCGATCACGGCTGCACACTCCTCTCCACACTTGATCCGGCCTCCGGGGTCACCGTGGTGTCGGCTGTCCTCCCTGACACCCCGCCGAGCCTGGGGAGGAGCAGCCCTCCTCCCCGCTGGCCGCCCGGCCCGGCGTCGTCGGGGGCACCAGCTGGCGGTCAGACTGTCGGGGGCAGTCCCCATTCTGCGGGTCACCTGTCGCGTGACCGTGAGCGGTCACTTGCCTCCTTTCCGCCTCGCTTTCTGTCCAGGGATTGTGGTGGCCCCTGCCCTTCCGGGGGCTGCAGGTTTGTCGTGCGGGGTTGGGCATGAGCGGCGCTTGGAGCGGTGCCGGCGCGTGTGCCCGGCGTCCTCGAGGGGCCCATTCC
>CM053502.1:2087889-2128269 GCA_028627145.1 Eidolon dupreanum
TGCCGGAGGAGCTGACCCGGGGGCTTCCGGCTGCTGGGGTCGTAACTTGGGGAGGGGGAACAGATGCTATCGGGGCTGGACTTGGGCCACAGGGAGTCGCATGCGTGGGCTCAGGCCCAGGTGTGGGTCAGAGCCATCGAGGCCATGGCAGGGCATTGGGTGTCCGGGGATGGCACCCCGGGGAGGGAGGGAGCCGAGGCTGTCTGGTCTGCATCCCGTCCTTGCCTTGGGCCACCTCCCAGGGGAGGCTTTGTCTCCCTCTGTCCACAAGGATGCCAGGCGTCCTTGACAAACAGTAACCAGAGCAAGGAGTGGGCCAGAGAGCTTGGCCCTCGGGGAAGGTCAAGCAGGCCTGGCGCTCTGGCCGTGGGGCTGCTGCCCATGGTGACCCTCCAGAACCTGCTCTGGCCATCCTGCCCTGTCCAGGAGGCCAGCTGAGGACACGGCCAGCAATGCTGCCCTGGCCCCTTGGGTCCCATTGAAACCGGTGGCTCAGAGGGGAATCGGAGCAGGTCCCTCTGCCTTGGCTCTCTCCCGCCCTGGCTTCTGCTCGCGTCCACCATCTTCATGCTCTGTGTGCCGAGGCCCTGCATGGAAACGTCACGGGAGGCCACAGGGAGGACGGGAGGAGGAAGCCACCGTCGGCAGCACCTCCCTGCTAGACACAGCCCCACAGCCGGCTCTGACCTCTATGCCGGGCCCAGGCGGCCACGGACAGCCACACGCTTCTGGCCACCGATGTTCACGGTGCGTCCTGGGCAACAGGTGTCCTCGCCGGCTCCCGGTCCTCCTTGATGCCCCTGACCAGTCCGGCGCCAGAGCTGGGAGGGCTCTCACCATCGAGTCTGTCTGTCAGAGCGGGCAGGTGGGGAAGCTGAGCCCAGAGCGGGGGGCGGCAGTGTGCCCCGAGCCACACACCCACCGCCAGCAGGACCCGGCTCCCCGCCGCCGACGCGCCTCCCCCCAGCCCCTCCTTGGCTCCGTGCCCTGGCATGGCTGTGTGGCTATCTGCGCCTGCCGCATGGCTCCTCTCTCAGCCGCCCAGGCAGCGGGGTCTCTGGGAGCCCTTGCGCCCGGCTCCCCGGCTCTCAGCAGACAGCGAGAAGGAGCCGCATCTGCACCTGCCCTGGCCTTCGCTCAGGCGTGATGCCGGTGGCCTGGGAGCGAGCGCGTCTGCCAAGGGAGGGAAGACCAGTCCCCACGGACGGGCCGCAGGCCGGATGCTGCCCCTTGTCCCCTGAGTGTCCCCCGCTGGGGAGACGGTCAACAGGGAGAGGCTGGGCTGGGAAGACAGGGCAGCTCGTGGTCTGGGTGATTATACCTGGAGGCCCGAGGGTCCCCTCTTGGCCCTCCCATGTCCTTCCCGAGGCAAGGCCGCCAGCCGGCCCTTGTGGCCACCAGCCCCCCAGTCCCACACCTCACAGGGCAGGCTGAGGACGTCGCCTCCCCACGGCCGCCCCTCACAGAGTCCAAGGGCTTCGCGGGTTCTCTCCCCTCCAGTGGTGCTAAGGCTGACCTTGAGCGATTGTCACTTGTGCCGGTACTGTGTGGGGCACGCCTGGGTGAAGGCACTGGACCCCCCTGGCAGCCCCGTGGGGGAGGGGCGATCTGGCTCAGGGAGGTTAACTCGCGGCCCGAGGTCACGTGCGAGTACGTGAAATTAGAGGTTACGTATCGTGCCCAGGACGAGAGACTGGGGCGTCTCATCCAGCTTTCAAATGAAAAATAAACTATTTTTCATCTCGGAGGAAACACCCAACTCCCCAGCCCAGGCTTCCGTCCAGAGCTTTTGTGGGGTGGTGACACCCAAGCTGCTTTGCTGTCCCCCAAATCATCACACAGTGCTCTGAGCTCGAAGAGCCGACCCCGCTGACCCGAGGGCCGAGGCCTGGATTGGGCCACGGGTCACAGGACAGGCGAATTGCTCAGCAGGAGGGAGCATCGCCCTGCGACCGTGGCTCTGGGCCACTGCCTGGGGACAAGGTGCTTTGAAGGGGACACGACTGACGGGAGGCTTTATGTTTCAACAAAGGGCAGAGGATGCGGCTGGAGTCGTTTATCTCGCTGCTCTCTCCTTCAAGGAAGCAGGAGGGAGACTTTACGATCGATTTTCCCGGGAGCAGGAAGCGGGCGACGTCCATGAGGCAGAACCGGATGAGGACAGGATGGGGGCGTCTTACCCTCCAGCGCAGCCCGGACCCAGGAAACACAAGGCTGCTCGGAGAAGGACGAGTCGAAGACCCTGGAGGTGGCCCCCTGGGAAAACCTCGCTGACCGTGGCTCGCCAGCGCCTGCCAGCAGAGGTGGCTTCAGATAGCAGCTGAGAGAGGGTCTCAGCCACCCTCGTCCCCCGGAGCCCACGTGGGGCGCAAAATGGTACTCGGAGGCTGTCCGACAGCTCAGCGTTAGGACAGGGCAGACCAGAGTCCCCGATGCAGCAACATCTTCAGAGATGTGATGACTGAAAATGATACCTTTCTGCAAAAAAAAAAAAAAGGGACGTCACCCACGGAGGCCCTGGTGAATATGTGTGATCAGGGACCGCGGGCCTCTGGATGTACTCACTTCGGCGTGGGTTGAAGAACTCACGACCTGAGCATCCCGGAGCGTGGCCCACTCGGGGACGTCCCCGCCACCCACGTGGCGGGGCTGAGAACGCGGCGTCATGTCGTCAGAGCACACGTCACGTAAAACCCGGGCGTTCCAGACCCCAACGGAGCGCTCTGCGGAGGGGCGTTTCCTGGTTGTGTCACACGCTCGATTCAAGGGGGAATTTCTTGGGGTCCCTATAGGAGTTTGGGGTTCCCGACACGCGTGGAGGGTGGGCGTGTGCATGCGTCTTGGTGTCTTTTGGAGAAGCATGTAGAGTGGGTAGCAGATCACGTTGTCACCACGGTGAGCCGGGTTCTCTCGGAGGGAGGGCTTGTCCCCGTCCTCAGGACGAGGGGCCAGCCGTCGGGGACGCAGCTCCCCACGCCTTGCTACCTCTGCGTCGGGCCTGGGACAGCAGTTCCAGTCGTTTGAAGCCACCGGCCGCCTTCGTCCTGGCACGCAAACACGGTTTCCTCTGTGGCGCAGTGACATGCCTGGATCTGAGCCCTGCTGCCGGGGGTTCCTGGATCTTCCCAGCCCCCGCTCCGTCCCTGCCACCACCAGGCGGCCCACCTGAGCCCCGGTCGCTGTGCGGCTATGTCCCCACGGTGCCCCACGTCCCTGCTTGGGTCACCGCGGCAGCTGACCGTCTTTATGAGACTCGCCGGTCCTTAAACAACCAGAATTAAAGACCGAAAGCAGCGTGGACGGGAAGGGGGAGGACGAGAGGACAGTGCAGAAGGCCGAGGCCACCCCGGAAGCAGCCGAGCTCGTTCCTCTTTGATTGGTTAAGAGGGAAAATCTTGGCCCATTTTACGACTCAACAAATACGGCTGAGCAGAGGAGTGATTGCCGAGGAGGAAAGCGAGTCTGAAGACCCGTCCTCCTGTCCCAGCGCCCCACCGCCAGGCGCCTCTGTCACGTCCCAGCCCGTGCTCCCGTCTCTTGACGCCCTGCCCCGCCCTGGTCCGGAGGACGCCGCCTCCTCTGGCCTCTCGAGTTGCCCGTTTCCACGACTCTTTCTCCCCACACACTTCCCGGTGGTCTCCTCTGCCCCCGGGACTTGAACGGCCACCTCTGTGCCGCCCGGGCCGCTCTCCCGAATTTCACACTCCATCGTCCACCCACTTGTTGTGGAGCCGTCATACGGTGCCCAGGGCACGGTGAGTCCCCACGTGCCGGCTCATTGTTACCGCCGCGTGGGGGCCACCGTCGGGGTCCCGGGGGGAGGGTGGGAAGGTCGGGAGCAGCGAGGCAGGAGGGCTGCTCTCCCGGGGCACGGTGGACCCCACGGCGGGGCCGGCGACATGCAGCTGAGCAGGGCTCACCTCCCGCGACAGGTGTGCAGGGTGCTGCCTCACGCACGGTCACTGAGTGGACGAGCACATGGCCCTGGGTTCCTGTGCCTCCTCGGGGCCTTGAGCTGTGTACAGTCACCCCAGAACACTGAGCACATGGACACGCTGACAGCCAGGCACTGACCGTGGGGGCGGGGGGGTAGTGGGGGAGGACGGGAGTTGGGGGGGCTGGACGGCGTTGATGGATGGAGACCCCGCCTGGGGCCAGGCTTGGGCAGGACAGCCACAGACGTGCACGCACGTAACAGGGGAGACGGGGAGCCAGACGGCCTCTGAAGAGAGGCGCAGAGGGGGCTCGGGGTTCGAGGGAGGGCCGGGTTCTCTCTGCCAGTGGGGGCAGGTGAGGGCACTTGGGACAGCGGCGCTGGGGGAGACGTCAGATCCGGGCCTCGGTCTCAGCCAGCTCGGGCACCCCTAACAGATGCCACGATCAGGGGGCTCAAAGTACAGACGTGCATCTTCTCACCGTTCTGGAGCCTAGACGTCTGAGGTCAGGGTGTCGGGGGGCCCGGCTCTGTGAGAGCTCTCTGTGGCTTGCAGATGGCTGACTTCTCACTGGATCCTCACTGGGGGGATGGGGAGGAGGAGAGAGAGGGAGGGAGGGAGCTCTCCAGTGTCTCTTCTTAGAAAGGCACCAGGCCCACCCTGGGGCCCACCCTCACGGCCTCATCTAATCCTCATCGCCTCCCAAGGGCCATCTCTTCTTCACATGGGGGGTTGAGGCTTCAACATATGAATTTTGGAGGGACACAAACATTCAGTCCATAATGGCCTCTAAGGACAGGTGGAAGGACACCCCATCATCTGCGGGAGCTGAAAGGACACCCCATCTGCGGGAGCACTGTGGGCAAAGCAGGGGTCGCCAGCACAGCCAGCTGACCTCAGTGTGGGCTCTGCCACTCGCCCTGCAGCCTGGCAGGGCACAGGAAGCCACGATGAAGACACGATGGACTAAAGATATAAAAAATTTAAAAATAAGTGTTTTAACATCCCTCTTTCACAGGCCAGGAAAGTGAAGACTAGAGAAGGTAAACCCAGGCCAGGCAGCTCACAACCAATGGAGCCGAGCGGTCAGGCTGCCGGCAGCCCCCACAGCCCCCGCGGTGACCCGGCCAGCCCAGGACCCCTGAGTCCACAAGCGCCAAGCTGGAGTCACACACCCCGAGCTCTCGGAGGCTGGCCGGCGGGTGTGAGCGGCCCTCTGCAAACTGCTCATGGATTTGTGTCTGAAACCGCAATTAACTTTTTGCAGGCTGCCCTCCCAGATGAATCTTCAGAACATAGATTAATGGAAGTGCATGTTTAAGTGTTTGGAAAATATTTTCTCTATTCATCTCGATCGGAAGCCGATAACGACCAATAAGGCTAATGAAGACAGCGTGAGTGAGGCAGAGCCCCGGGGAGGAGCCCCGGGGTGGGGCCTGGGGGGGGCCGAGCCTTCCGAGGGGCCGGGAAGCCCTGGGCTCCAGGCGCGGTGTGGCTGTCGCTCACTCCCCTTCCCTCTGCCGATGAACACGATGCTCGCACACCCTCCTGGACTAACCGGCCGCTGACGGTGGGGGGCGTTTCCCTCACCCTCTACCCACTGTTCTCCTTAGGCGAGATGATGCTGCATATTCAGGTTCATATCCTGCTTTTGTCAATTAACAGGAATCATACTGGTCAGACTCTTTAATCTCTCTGCCTCGGTTTCCTCTTCAATAAAAGGGGCCACCACCTTCCTCGCTGAGCTCATAGGGCGACTGTTTGAGTCAGCTGTGATCGTGGTGGTGGGGCTTTCTATAGCCAGGTCTTGCGGGCCTCCAGGATTCTGTGCAGGCTTTTTTTATTCATTCATTTATTCCTTCCTTCATTCATTCGGCAAATCAATATATAACGTGTCAGGTGGAGAAAGTGCTCTGAAAAACGCTAAGGTAGGAACGGGGGGAGATCGTAATGGGGCAGGAAGAGGGTCTGAATGTTTTCACCTTTATTCACCAGGTGAACTCCTAGTCATCCTTCGAGACGTGGCCCCAGGTCACCTCCTCCGTAAGGCTTCGGGGAGTGCTGGGGGCTGCTAGGTGGCACTCGCCGTTCAGTGGGTGCGTCTCTGCGCTCCTCCCCTCTGCACCCTCAGCAGGTGCTCGAGGCTCTTGCAGAAGGGAGCTCGGGGAGGGTGGGCGTGGTCCACAGGGCTTCCTCCCCCTGCAGCCAGGGCCACCCTTCCCCAGCGGCCTGTTCCTGCCGCAGACACAGCGGCCCGTGCGCAGGCAGCTCCTCTCTCCTGCCACAAGAAGCTTTTTAAAGTCATTTGTCACATTCACGTTAATAACAATTTTATGAAGGAAACAAATACGGAAGCTCCCCTCCTCCCATTTCCTCTGCTGTATAAATGAGGCTACTCTGATTTTCCTTATCCTCTGCCTGATCTTGAAACCATCTTTTTGCATAATGTTTCGTGATGAGGGGTCTTCCACGAAGCAACACTCCTCCTTTGGGCAGGCTGGGAGGATAGGGAAAAGTGAGGGTGCGGGGGGCTCTGCTGGCCTGAGGGGGCACCGCGTTGTTGCTCACGACCCACGGGGTGGATGTCGGCAGAGCAGCCGTGTCTTGGCCTGAAGCTGAGCCTTCGTGTGCCGCTGTGGGGTTCGGGGTGGGGGAACAGGCCCCGTCTGCCGCCGTGGGGTTCGGGGTGGGGGAACAGAGGCCCCGTCTGCGTTGCTATGACACTAGCAATACTTTCTCATGGGTTAAATCCTCCACTCCTTCCCCCTGAGGCTCGAGCCAAAGCCGGATCCATAAGGCCAGGCTCCTGGGAGGTGCGATGTGGCTTCAGGGACCCAAGAAGCACGGTCTGCAGACGCCAGGCTGCAGGTCGCTGACCAGGCAGGGTGGGGACGTGGCCAAGTTCGATGCGGTGTGGGACTTGCAGTGAGGAGCAGTCCTGAGCCTGGTAAACTGCTCTCCTCTGAAACGAAAATGGCCCTGGGTGGGTCCGCAGGTGGCAGAGCATCGCCCGGAGCTCCGTGCTCCAGCTGGGGCTGGGAGGCAGCGTGGATGCAGGTGGTTTCAAAGTCACTTCCAGGAGCGCTCAAGGAATCCGATTTCATCCCTGAAACCTTCCTGTTTATGTTCTTCTGGGAGAACGCGAATGTGCTTGAGAATTGGACCAAAGCTGCAAACCTGGTCCCCGGGGGGAAAAGGAATGTACGTCGGCCGACTACACACCGTCCGCGGGGCCTGGGCCGAGAGGCTGTGTCCGGGACGCGGGCCTCTGCTGCCGCCCTGGCTCGGACGTCTCGTGCCTCTCGAGGGCTGCCTCCTGCAGGAGGAAGCCACCAGGTGTCCGTGCATCCGGCTACCAGCATGCGTGAGCAGGCCTCCGCGCCAGGCCAGGCACTGAGATGCAGCAGACGAGAGTCGGGGCTCGGTTCAGGGGAGAGACAGGTCCGTGGCTCAGGAGCCGCAGGGACTGGCCAGAGGCTTGGCTCGCGTGCTGGGTGGCAGTCTGTTGGGCCTTCCGGGCAGCCTCGAGGAGGGACAGCACAATCTCCTGGGTGCCCACGGGGGCTTTGGCATTGGAGTCTGGACGTGTAGGTGGCATCTCAGTCGTGAGGAAAGAGGCCCTGGCCTTTCTTGGCCTGGAGCCGAGGTGTCGTGAGTCCCCGGGGGGCGGAGCAGAAGGACAGAACTCCGAGGGGATCTCCTGGGGTGGGAGCCACCTTAGTGGCTGCATCTTAGCCAAAGGGCCTTTGGCTCCTGCAGGTGAAGGAAGAGGGCATAGTGGGAAAGAGGCTGCTGGGGGCTGGGGCGGGAGGGTTGGGGACAGAGTTAAAGAGACAGGCCGTTGATGATCAGAGGCTTGAAAGCACAGGAGGACAGTCAGGGGGAGGCGGGGAGCCCTGCTCCCAGCACCACCCTCCCATAGGTTCCAGAATGACCTCCCCCAACGTGCCCAAGGGTCTCCCCTGGGGCAGCCAGGGCCCCGCCCACTTCCCTCCCACAGGATGGGTCTCATGCAGTCTGCTGGCCTCGTGGCTGAGGTCACCAGGCCCACCTGGCCTCCAGGTTCCCCTTGCACTTCGCACTCCAGTCTTACTCTGTAGCGAGAGGTCCCATGGAGTGGCGCCAGGCTCCCCATCCCCTTGGCCCCCTCGCCCACCACACACAGCCGCTGGGCAGATAAGGCATGAAAAACCTCAGTGGCCAGGGTTTGCGCTCCCCTTCATGCGCCACGTGTTTGTCCCTGAAGCGCCTGCTGTGTGCCAGCCGTGACGCCAGCGGCTGAGAAAGGGGGCCACAGTGAGAACTAAGTGCTTCGTCGCCTCGGGAGCTCGGGTGAGCTGTGGCCTGGGGAGACGGGCCAGGGCGAGGTGGCTCTTGCCATCTGGAGGGGCCCTGCCTCCTTCCGCCAGCCCCCATCCTCAAGCTCGCACAAGGGGAGCACCTTTCCAGCCCGCCACGTGGAAAGGCGATGGCAGCTCCCACAGGCCTCACGCTGTGACGGTGTGCCCGGGCGCCCAGGGACGGCATCGCACAGGCTGACGTTCAGGGCCTCCTCAGAGGCGTTCCTCTGCCCTCTGGAGTCCCCCTGCCAGGTGGGGGCCAAGAAGGGGCAGGACGGCTGGGGCAGCAGCGACTCCTAGGTGCTGAGGAAAGGCCAACAGGAGTCACCTCCCCCAAGAACTGCCGACCCGGGGTTTCCGGCTTGCAGCTTATTATCTTATAAATAACGCCATCGATTCGATGGATACTGGTTGTTAGCTACAGCAGAGGGCCCTGGACCGGCCAGGCGAGGCCCGATCCGCATAGGGATCATTTAAAAGATTAACTTTAGCGAGAGCTTCAAGGTTTGGCCAATCTATAATTCATCAGCCTGGTCAGAGCTTCTGTAATTGGGGCCCGGTGACAACTCGGCAAAAAAGCAGCTGTGGAAAAAAAGAGTAAACCTTTTCCCTCACCGCTTTGGAGGAGGGGGAATTTGAGACTCGGAGAAGCGGGAGTTCCGAATTAGATCATTTTTGTGCTTAGGTTCTGCGTATTTGCTTGCACGTGACTTATAATTAAGGCCCAGAGTAAAGCTGCCAAACCGAGTTAGAAAGACCCAAACAGTTGTCCCCCTGGGGCGCGGGTCGAGATTAAATTTGGTCCTTAGTAATTTACCAGGACCCCACGGAGGGCTTTCTGCTCAGCGGTGGCACTTAGAATCCCCTTTAACTTCCTTGCTCAACGTTCTCAGGTGTTGGCTCCTCGTAAGCCGTCCTGGGCGAACCCTCCAGAAGCAGAGTAGCACTGAGGTTTGAGGAGGTGGCGTCTACATCCCCAGGGACAAGTCGGGGTGCCGGCCGGTGGGGGATAGGAGGTGTCCCAGCCAAGAAAGGCTGTCTATTAAAATCCTGAAAATGAGCTTGTCCGTCTTAAGTAAAAAACTTATCCCAGACCCCGTGGACCTTTCGGCTGCTCCCTAAGTGGCCCCAGAGCTCCCTTTTTGTTTGTGCATCGTGAGTTCCAGCAGAGTCGCAATCTTCCCTGAGAGATGAACGCTCAGCCGCTGGGGTTCGGGGAACACAAGTGCAGTATGTATAAGTTGACTGTGTGCGATCCAAGCCCCGTGTTTCTGCAGCAGTGGGTTCAGAAAGGCCTCATGTGCTCCCCGACTGTGGTGCTCCCCGACTGTGGTGCTCCCTGACCACGGTGCTCTCCAGCCACCGTGCTCCCCAGCAGAGCCGAGCCCCTGAAAGGTCTACAGTCTAAACTGGAATGTGACGATTTAGTACTGGGCCACACAATAATTTGCTTTAAGCTGTATAAATAGTCTTATACTTGGGAATTCATCGAAAGGAAGTTTGGAAGGGCAAAGCCTTCCCAACATTGAGTGCGTATGTACTTAATGTTTCATCTCGGCTCTCTTTTTATAATCCTGAGCGGCTTGGCTTCGGATATATTTTTAGCCATGGGAAATCGAATGTCAATTTGAGAAGGCCTCCCCCAGGGTGGCCCCTCCACCCTCTGCACACACCCCTTGGCCCGGAGAAGAGTTACAATCTGAGCAGACCCTCGGTGAGAGAGCAAGTTGCTGCTGGCTGGTTGGCCCCCACGCACTGCATGTTCTCCAGTGACCCCGACGTACGATTAGTTCAAGGTTCCAGAATGTTCTCCACACCCCTTGCTGCTCATCCTTTTTTGACTACCCTCCTTGGGCATTATGGAGATGAGCTAGGAGCTAGAGAAACGACCCAAAGCCATGACTTGCTGCAGCCCACCCCCCCCCCACTCAGCCACGCACCTCCCCCGCCTTCCAGCCTGAACACTTGACATTGGCGTTGATGTCTACAGGAAGTACTGTGCTCTGGAAGGTCCTGGCTAGCACACAGATGTGCCGTCCAGGGGAGGAAGGGCCGTGAGACCATCAGCACCGAGACCCTGGGGTGTCATGGGAACCCTGCTGCTGCTGGGGCTGGGCCCTGGTCAGGGGGTCGGGGGGCCTGGCCTGGGAGCTTTGTCTCTGGGACCCCGGAAGGCAGGACCTGTCTGGTGTCCTCACCCTTCCCGCCCCAGCACCTGGAACCCTGCCGAGCATGCAACGAGCATTTGTTGCATTAAAGGATCTTGGGGCAGGGACTCAGAGATGAGAAGACGGAGTGCGTTAAGGCATGCCTGCTGCCTCTGGACTTTGCCAAGGGCTGACCCCTAATCAGGCACAAGGGGGGCTCTCATGACCCTGCCCTGCTCGGTCACCTTGGGTGGTCCTCCAAGGCACACAGAGTCAAGTCCGAACCCGTCCCGGTATAGCACAGTTCACGGCCCTCTGCGGTGGACGGCCAGCCTCCCTTCCCATCAGGGTCTCCCCCAAACCTCCTCCTGATAATCCTGTTCGGAAGTCACGCGGAATTCTGGGCTCCTCCTCTGCTTTCCCACAGTGCCCTCTCCACCGGGGTGACGTCCCCCTGTCCCATCCACCTGGCGAAATCGTGTCAGTCCTTCGAAGCCATGTTCAAGTGCCTCCTTTTCCATAAAGGCCCCGCCCCCTACCCCAGGGCCCAGTCGGAATGATTCTCTTCGTCTCGTGTTTCGTGTTGCATGTTGCATGGCCTTGCGGGTCTGATTTAGACCTGGACCTCTCTGTGTGCCAGCTTCCTGCAGAAAGCCCCAGAGCCTGCTCACTGCAGGGCCTCAGTGGGTGTTTGTCAGCGGACTGCCCTCTGGCCTCTGACAGTGATGGCATAAGACACAGCTTACGCGCACCCAGCACAATGGCTCCTTAGGGAGATTCCTCTCCCTCCTGAGACTGGTCACAGTGCTTTCAGGTTCCATGAAAGGCTCTCCCATTTGAGACCAGTACTGTCAGGACTTTGAAGCCGGAATGACCTGGGTTCCAATCTGAGATCCACCACCTACAGGGTATATGTCCTTGAGTAAGTTCTAAACCAACTTGAATGTTGGTTTCCACATTGGATAAACATAAGAGTTGTGCACGTGGTCGCTGTGAAGTTGAAACGTGACAATTTATGCAGAGCCTCAGCATCATGGGTGTTCAGCAAATGGGAACTATTAGCACGGTGGTGGTGGTGGTGGTGGTTCTGGTGCTGGTGGTGGTGATGGCGATGGCGATGGTGATAGTGATGGTGGTGGTGATGATGGCGATGGTGACGGTGGTGATGATGGTGATGGTGATGGTGGTGGTAGCGATGGTGATGAGAATAATGGAGAAGATGGGCTGATGATGGAGTGGTGATGAGGAGATGATGAAGATAATGGTAGGGTGGTGATGGGGATGAGGGGATTGGTGCTGATCCTGCTGATGGGGGTAGTAATGGGGCTGATGGTGATGATAGGAGGGATGATGGAAATGGGGATGGGGATGATGATGGGGGCAGTGGTGATGTCGCTGACATTTTAGGCTCAGCGAGGCACCATGCCTTCAGGACGTTGCAAGCATACTGCTGTCTGACCTGCGCCAGGCCCCGATCAGGGTCCCAGACCACCCTGCCTCTCCCCGCATCCTCCGTGTGTTTATGCACAGGAAGCGGGCCTGGAAGCCTCTGTTTCTGCCCCGTGGGCCAGTAACGGCACCAGGTGAAGTCCTCGCGAGACCCTGCGCTCGCACTTCCAGGGCCCCTCGGCTGCTTCCTGTTAGAGTTACACGCATCCTTTTGACATATTTTTATTGTCAGGTTAGAAGAAAATATTCTGCTCGTTTGCAACGTTCTCATTATATTCCCTTTATAACAATTTCTAAAAGAGAATAAATATAAAATATTCCTCTGTATTGTGACAATATTTCAGCCCGACTTTAATATGCTGCATGGTTTCCGACTCACAATTCTTCCAGCCTTGCGATGACAGTTAAGTAATCTTCTGGCCTGAGAAACACGTGGATCAATGAGTTAGTGGGCGCACAGGACACTTACAGGGATTCGGGGAGAGTGGCTTTCTGCCGACTCGGAGGTACCAGCTCGGCCTGGTGAGAGCGAACCATTCCAATGGCCCACGTCTCCTTCCCCTGGGCCGGTTCTGAGAGCTCAGAGACGTCTCCTTTGGGACCCATCAGGAGCTGAGTCCCCAGGGAGCCTGGTCTGGGGCAGGGAAGGGGGAGCTCGCGGCCATGGCCACCGGCTGAGCCTGGCTGCCTCCAGGTGGCCATCACAGCCTACAGAGGTGCAGGATGGGCCGTCACAGGCGGGAACGGGGTGGGAGGGGAAGTGTGACGTCCAGGACTGCCTCTGGCTCCACTTAGCGCCTCCTCTTCCTGCTCACCCCGCTCCCTGCAGCCCCTGCTCAGGGTCCCTGCCATCCCTTCCCTCCCAGACTTACTCTCCGAAGGGGGAAGGTCCTCCCTGCACAGCCCTGAGCACCCGCAGCGTTCAGCTCACTGTGGCAGCCGTGACCTTGTCCCCCTTCCAAGGACAGCAGCAGGGACGTCTGTTGTCTCCCTCTCGGCCAGAGGCAGGTAGACACTGGTGTGCACAGCAATCACAGAGGGCAGTGGAGGAATGCACCATTTGTTCACTCATTCATTCATTCATTCATTCGGCCGTTGTGCCCTGGGGCCCCACTGCGATCCGGGACCCACCCTGGGTGCCAGGTTTCCACAGTGAACCTGGCACCAGCTTGCCTGCCCTGATGAGCTCCAGGCCGGTGGGGGGGACCAGGCCCTCCTCTGTCAGACTCCAGCTCAGGCTGGGACCCCGTTAATCTAGGGCCTGGAATTCCAAAGCTGCGGAGTCCGGTGTGGGCCTCTCCCGCCGTGGGGTCCTGCCCCGGCTCGCCCCACTGCCGTGCATGCTTTGCAGCAGAACCTTACAGTTTTTTCCAAGAGTGGCGTGCTCATCACTGGGGAAAGCAGCCAGCAGTGGACGCCATGCCTGCAGGGTGCCTGCCGGGCAGAGGTGTGGAGGCCGCTGGGCATGGTGCCTGCCCTGGGGGCGCACGGTCCCATTAGCCCGAGGCTGACCTGTGCTGAGTGGGGGTGGTCCATGCAGAGGACTCTCCCAGATGACCTCCCTTGGAGGTGCACCCTCCCCCTGCACCTTTGGCTTGTGGTGGGGCGTGGAAGGCACTGAGCTCCCAGCATTCGCCCTGGGGTGCTGGCTATGCTGGGCCCTGGGGGACGGTTCCTCCTGGCTGCGGGGGCCCCCCACCACCTGTGCCCGCAGCAGACAGCTGGATTTGCAAGCAGGAGACAGAGGCTCTGGGCTTCTTGGTCCATTATTTATCCAGTACATTCTCAACCTCGAGGCAGCTCAGGCCACAGCCCGGTGTGAATACCAATTGAAGGAATGTTCTCCGCCACCCCCAGGCCCGGGCCCAGGAGCTCTCCAAGCAGTCTGGGAGGGGAGAGTGGCCAGGCGGGGGCGAGCCGGGTGCCGCGGCCCCCTGCCCCAGGACCAGATAGATGAGGCACTGGCTTAAAGGCTGATTTCCAAAAGGACAGTTGTTTAGAACCCCCTTCTGGGGCCCACCCAGAGGAATTCTCCCAGGATGCCACAGCATCTTGAGAAGTCTTAAAAGTTCTGTTTCATGGCCTGGGAAGGTTGGGCTGCAGGCACTTCCTGTCAAGGGGGCAAGCTGGTATCCTCTGGGCCTCTTTTACCTGTAGATCACAGGGCCCAAGGGAGCCTGGGGTGGAGGAGCAGGGTGAGGGGCCCTTCTGGCCAGGCCAGCCCTTTATCCCCAGCTGCTCCCCCATATCCAGGCTCGTGGGGCAGTTTGAGCCCAACTCTGGGGACTTGTTCCCTCTGCCCACAGGCCTGCAGCATCGTTAAGGGTTAACTTAACTCCAGGGCAGTTGACTCAGTTTCGATCACTTGTCTTATTATCTCGCAAGCTCCCAGCTTCAGCCCTGGGGAGGCATTGGGGATGGGGGCCCTGTGGGCAGACAGGGCACGGAGGGCCCTGCGGGGGCACGGGGAGGTGGAGGAGGACCGAGATGAGGCTGGAGCCCCCGGTGTGGGGGCTCAGGGGTGCAGTGCATTCTGGTCTGCGTAGGAAGCCCGCCTCCTGGCAGGGAAGTGACAGGACAGATCTCATTTTAGAGCCATCTCTTCAGATTCCTAGTCCCAGCCCCTCTGGGGCACAGGTGGCAGGCTTGGCCAGATGGAGCCAAGGGCAGAAAGAGGAAGTGGGCAGTCGTGGGCAAGCGGAGGAGGCCGCCCAGGCAGAGGGGACCTGGCACAGGGCCCTGTGGACCCCCGTCCTCACAGGCCACTGGCCTGAGGCTACTCTCTGGCAGCCCGGCCAGCCCGCCTGGGCCTCCCTGGCCTGCAGCCTCCAGATACCGACTCGTCCATGTGGGGGGAAGTGTCCGTCTGCTCGGGCTGTCTGACGAGCACCGCAGACGGGGCGGCTCAGACTACAGGGAGTCGTCGTCTCCGTTTGGAAGCTGCGGGCGCAGCGTTGAGGCGTCGGCAGGGCTGCGGGCCGTGAGGGACGCTGTCCTCGGCCCCCTGCAGCCGCTGGGGTCACGCTGGCAACCGTTGGCGCTCCTTGGCGTCACCCCCACCACCTGCCGTCCCCTCAGCGGGCCCTCTCCCCGTGTGTGTGTGCAAGGACGCCAGCCGCGGGGGATCAGGGCCCCCCCCAATAACCTCATCTTCACTCAGCCAACGACATCTGCAGTGACACTCTCTGCGGATCCGGTCACAAATGACGTCCCGGGGGTTGGACGTTAACATGAATTCGTGGGATGGGGGACACGATTCAACCCATGACAGGAGACCTCTGGTTTTTAAGCAAAGAGATAAGACATTCTCCTAGGAGGCCTCAGTTTCTGGGGCTCACGGGCTGGTTTGAGAGCCCTGATTGGGGCTCTGCATCCCCAGGGGACCCTTGTAGGGTGTCTGGGGCCAGCAGGCTTCATTCATTCATTCATTCATTCATTCATTCTACAAGTACTTATCAGCATTTGCCCCATGTGGGCTCTGTCCTTGTACTCACAACACAGCAGAGAACAAGTTTCTGCTACCTGGGCCTTACTTTCTAAGCGGAGTAGACCCCCAAAAACGGCCGGCAAGTATAAAGAATAATCCCAAGTGGACATAAGAGCTATGAATGAAACAGAATATCAGAGGGCCTTACTGAGCATGAGGCATTTGAGCTGAAATCTGAATGAAGGGTTTGAAGAACCATGGGAAGAATGTCACAGTTCTCAGGGGGTGACAGACACAAAGGCCGGAGGGTGAGCCAGTTAGAGCAGAGTGCAGAGGTTGGGTGGGGGGGTGGAGGTCGAGGAGGACCCAGCTCTCAAGAGCTGTGCCCCTCGCGGCACCATCCAGGCAGGCAGCAGTCCGGGCGGGACAGAGGCCTCCAGCCTTGGGGGAGGGGCATCCCCGCCCCCCGTCCCCCCCATACTCTGTGGTGTGCGTGTGAGACACTAAGGGGCCTGTTTGGATGATGGAATCTTGGGGAGAAGGACCTGGCTCTGGAAAAACCAGCCTGAGCTTTCTTGGAAGTCTTTCGAATCCTTCTGGAAAGAAGCAAAGGTGATGAGTGAGCAGGTGGCCTGGAATGGGGACCTGGGAAGGAGGTGACCTAGGGATTGTCTCGGTCACTCTGGGCCGCGTCGCTCTAGAGGCAGAAGGGGCCCCTGAGGGCCTGGTCTTAGTCGCAAGTCCCCGTCTCTGACCCAAGGACTGAAGCCCAGACGGACTGGCCCTTGTGTCCTCAAGCATCCCCGTTGTCCCTGACTGGCCCCTGCGTCCCGGGAGCCCATGGGCAGGCGGCTGGCAGAGTGATGGCCAGGCCCCCGTCACTGCTGCATCTCAGCTGTAGCCCCACAACTTCCTCCGGCTCATCTCTCCAAGGGCCAGGGACAGGCAGAAGCCGGGCTGTTGGGCTCATGCCTGGCCTATGCCTGGCACCCTGAATCCGACAGTTTTTGAACTCAATGGGCCCCCGAGGTCCTGGTAGAACAGAAAGAACGTAGCGTTGGCACCAGGAGTCCTGACCTCCTGTTACTGAGCAGGGTTTGGTGCTAAACCAGCACGGGCCCTTCTCTGCCTCAGCTTCCCCATCTATAAAGCGCAGAGCCGGCCTCAGAGTTCCCGTGAGGCTGGGACAGGAGCACTTGGCTCAGCGCTGCACGTAGCAGGCGTCCGAGACGTCTCCCCACCAGCAGGCTGCGGTCAGTGGGGCAGTGGGCTCATGGGTGCCGGTGGGAAGGGCTCCGTGCTGGGATTCACCTCCTGAATTCAGACACCCGTTCCCAGACCTGACTCCTGAGTCAGGAGGTACCGACCGCCTGGTCCGGTTTTCAGCTAGAACCACCCTACGAGGATAGCGGGCAGGAACGTGGGTGGGGAGGCCCCTGGGGTTCAGGGGTCTGGAGCCTCTGCTGTGGGTGAGAGGAGGACGGGAGAAAGCCGAGCCTCCTGCCTCAGGCAAGCGGAGACTGGGCCCCCGACCCACACCCACTGCACGACACGCGTGGGCAGGAAGCTCGGCCTCTCAGGCCTTGGCTTCCCCATTTGTGAAATGAGATCAGAGGCCACTTCATGGAATCATCTCTAGAATCAAGGGAGGCTCTGAGGAGGCCCCGCAGGCCACCCGTGTGAGGGAGGGGGTCCCTGGAGGCCGTCCGGTCGTGAAAGAGGGGGGCAGCTCCCAGAAAATCGGGCAGGGCAGAGGGGCCTGCGCCCACCTCTCCGTGCGCTGCTCTTAGCTGGCGCCTCATCACCGTTCCCACGGCACAGGCGGAGCAGGGGTCTGGGGACCCCTCCCACAGGCTCTCTGCGCCCGCCCACTGCCAGGGAGAGAGGGTTTCCGTTCCGGGCCTGGGGGCCACCTCCCCCGGGTTGGCAGGGGTGGGGAACAGGGAGCCGTGTGGCTGCATGCTGGACTGCCCACACACGCTGCAGACCAGGACACAGATGGGAGCCCCGGCCTCCCTAGACCCTGGAAAGGCTGGCGGCCAAGGCCCCCCCGGGGCAGAGCCAAGGCGGCCTTAGCAGGAAGGAGGCCTGGCCAGGGCCGGACTCTGCCCGGGGAGGAGCCCGCCTTGCCGGGAAGGCCCAGAGCAGCAGGCCGCCTGCGGCTCCGGCGCTCGGCTGGTCGCAGTGTGCAGAGCGCGTGTCTTTTTTTAATAATCCATTTCCAAAATCAGCCCTTCTCTGCATAGCGGCGCGAGACACACGCTTCTTCGTTCATCAGTGGTGGGTGTTTGTTTCCCTCCAAGAGAGCAGAGGGACCTGGCTGGTCCCGGGCGCCAGCTCCCTGCAAGCCGGGTAGTGTCTGGACCCCGGACCTCTTGGAGCTCCAAACCCCCCTGACTGCAGCCTCCTCTCGTCCCCTCTCTGGCGGCTTGGGGATAGGTGAGATCACCTGTCCCCTCAGGTGTGCAATGGCAGTGGCCGCCAGTACTTCACGGAGCTGTTTGGGGTTAAACAGACAATAACTGTGGGCGTCACGGGGAGTAGATGCTCAGTAAACATTTGGTGGCGGTGGCTTCTCCCCCTCTGCCCTCCTCCCGGTGACTTTGGAAAGCTGACTCAGCTCGGGTTTTCCTGGTCCTGTTGGTGCCGGGTTTTCAGTCCTTATTTTTACCTCGTGTCTGCTCTGGGTGACCGTGATGAGCCTCCCCAGTAGGCTCCCCTTCTGTGAGTGCCTCAGCGTCTCTACCAGACACGCTCATGTGTGGCCGAGTGTCTTATTTCTGTTGTGTGTAATTGTAAGCAGTAGGTTCTTTCCGCATTCCCGGAACAAAACATAGCAGAGTCCTAGCTGTGTTTGCTCACGGCCGGCACCCCGGGGCGGGCGCCCTCACTCGACTCCTTGAAATCCCGCCAGCGGATGCCCGTATTTTGTCAGCTTGAGAGCGGAAAAGGTGCTGGCACCGCATGAAGTGTGCCCTGTACCACGCTGGGCCAGCCTGAGGGGCCAAGGCAATGCCAGCGCCCCCTCGGCCCCCACGGAGCCCTCTGCCTGGCGGAGGGGACGGAGCTGAGACGAGAGACAACAGAGGCCGAGGCCAGGCTGTCCTGCAGCACCGGGGGCGGGGGGAGCTACGACAGGGGCTCAGCTTGGAAAGGAACAGATGACAGTGGAGTCGCTTCCAGAAGGTGGATGGGATCCTGAGCTGAGCTCCCTAAGTCGGCAGAACTGGACTTGGCCGAGAGGAAGGGGCAGGTTTGCAGGTGGAGTCGGCCCTGACCGGGGGGGGGGGGGCCTTAGGCTGGGACCGAGCTCGGCTGAGGGGCAGCCGGTGGCAGCAGCTCTGGGCTCCCGCTTGTCATGCTTGTGGTGCTGCGGTGTGGCGGGCGGCACTCCGCGGGCTCAGGCGCGGTGACCTGGTCATGCCCGCTTCTCCCTGGCCCCAGAGCACAGAGGGCTCTGCCAGCAGCACCCCCGGCTGCCATCACCCAGCCACGGGGCAGGCCCAGCCTCTGAGCAGAATCAGGGCCTTGATTCCATGAGTTCCGGAGGCTACCCCATGCCTGCAGCGGCCAGTGGTCCTCTCTGAAGAGCCCCCGCTTCTGGCTGCCGGGGACCCCAGGACCTCCCCCGGCGCGTTCCCATCCCTCGTGTTTCCACGGAGAAGGGCTCACCGTTTGGCTTCTACTCTCCCATTCCTTGCTGGAATGCATCCACATCCAAGCGAGATCCCTTCTGTTCAGCGCTGAACAAGGCTGTGGCGATTAAGCACTTAAATTGATTAATCAAATTTCCTGTGATGAGAACGACTGTCATTCATTAATCTGAGCGGGATTATAAATAAGAGGTGGCAGATACAGGAGACAAACGTGTGGACAGATCGATGCCACCGCCTGCATCGCAAGTAGGCGCCGGTTCCTGAGGGCTTCGGCTGCAGGCACCTGGGGACAGAGCTTCCCTAAAGACAAGATCAGACTGAGATTAAAGTGTCCCCGTTTTAATAAAGAAATACGCGTAGATGAGCAGGCGGCCCGGAGAGGGGAGGGTGCAGGTGTGTGTACCCATGGCCGGGCCGTGTTCCTGGAGGTGGTGACAGTGGCTTCAGACGCCGAAGTGGAGGGACGTCAGACTTACACAGAGAACACGGGTTTGGGTGCCGTCCAGCCCTGGGTTCAAATGCCGCCTCCACGGCTCGCTCACTGTGGGACTGAAGTTCCCAACTGATGGACTGACTTCTCAGTCATCCCCCACAGTGGGACGTGGGTGTCGATGGCTCCTCTGCCGTTCAGACTCCACAAGGTGATGTCCACGAGGCACTCTATGCCCTGGGCAAGTCCTGGGTGCCTCCCGGATGCCAGGACCATGCTGGACTTTAGACAGAGTGGAACTTAGGGATGGCGGGGAATGAGGGGCGTGCCTGTCTGCTGGAAGGCGGGCACCGAACGCGGACCCCGAACGCGGACCCCGCTTGGCGCTCCGTGCCGATGGGGTGAGGGCCGTGAGGAAGCATGGGTCAGGGGGAGCAAGCCGGCAGTCACCACGGGGCCTGACCTCCTCTGGGGACAAGGAGACTGTCCTGAGCCAGGAACATTTGGGCTGGACTTAGGAAAGCCTGGGGCTGACTGTGTGAGGAGGGCTCAGGGTAGGGTGACAAGGCCAAGAGACTGTTCCAGAAGGAGACGGACACAGAGGGGCCTGACACAGGAAGGAGTAGGCCGTGGATGGAGCCATCGCTGTCCAGTGGCCAGGGTGGCTGGACACAGCCTGTGAGGAGGGCAGCAGCCCCGTGAGAGGCTGAGAGGGGCTTCTGGCCGCGTTGAGGGCTGGGGTTTTGGAATCAGTGCTTCGTAAGGGGGAGCTTTGACTGTGAGAGGCCTGGGGGCCTCATCCCCGAGGCTGGGAGGGGAGCGTCCTGCACAGCCGAGGCCTGCCCGGGCAGCGTCCTCTCCGGGCCCCCTGGACCCAGACACCTGTTGTCCTTTCAGCTCCCAGCTCAGGTGTGCTGCTTCCCTGATGGCAGCCCCACAGGGCGCAGCGGCCTCTCGTTAGACCGGTCACCGACGTCTGCCCGGCACCTGTCCCCCCACTCCCCTGGGGTGTGGGCCTCAGGAGGCAGGTCCCAGGGCATCCTTGGACCAGGCGCCCGGGCCGAGCTGTTGGATGCAGGTGGAGGCAGCCTCGGAAGCGTCACAGGGGCGGTGGCCGCGCCCGCGGGAGCGGGCAGGGCAGACGCGGCCAGCCCGGGCACCCGGGGCGGCGTCCGCTGGGCGTCGGGGCCTGGACCACTCTGCAGCCGCGGCCGCCGCGCTCCTGCAGGCCCAGCGGCCGGCGAAGGCCCTGGTCCCGCTCCTGCCCTCGCGCGGGCCGGGGCGGGGGCGAGGAGAGACATCGCAGTGGACCAAGGCCGGCGTCCGGCGCACGCGCCCCGGGCAGGAGCGGGTGGGGGCTTCCTGGACCCGCCGTGCCGCGTCGGTGGGCGCCGCGGCTGTGGGTGAAGGAGGGTGAAGGAGGGCGAGTCGGGGCGCTGGGCGGGGGGCGGGGCCGCGCGGAGCGCCCCTGCGCCTCCGGTCCCTGCGCCCTTGCCGTATGTCTTTACTTCCCGATGTCCCGTTCAGGGTCTCCAGGCAGCCTCTGCAGGGGGCCCTGGCCACACAGGCCACGAGGGACACAGGACCAGAAACGTCATTGTTGGTGTGGCCGGACTCACTGTGATGTCAGTGAGCCGTGTCCTTCGGGCCTCGGGAAAGAGACTGCAGGGGTTCGGGGGTGGGGCTGGGAGCTGGGCGAAGCCGGATCCCCTCGCTTGCAGGAAAGCAGTGAGATTAAAACTATCACTCCTTGCCGATGGGTCTCTTCCACTGTTTTCCTAAATAATTAAAGACCCCTTATTCAAAGAGTTACCATCTTAAAAATGTCAGTTCTTCATCCGTCATGCCCTTTCCCTGGAGTGTGGCCTTGGGCCGTGTCCAAGCACCCCCAACCAAGGGACCCCAGATCGCCTGGAGCAGCTTTGAAGGACCACTGTGTGTCCAGCACTGTAGAATGTGCAGACGCCGGCAGCTCGGCCCGGGCCCCTCCTGGCACAGTGGTGTCTGCCGTGTGACCGGCTGTGCCACCCCGAACGAGCCTCGAGGAAGGGGGAGGGGTGGCAGCCGGGGCTGTCATCTGTTTTCTGTGGCACTCTTTGCCCAGCCTCGGGTCCTGTGTCCTTCCCTCCTCCCCGGGCCCAGGCTGGGCCGGGGCAGGTAAACTTCAGAGCGCCTGGCTTCTGCCACCTAGGGAGATGCAGGTCTCCGTCCTGTAAGGGCACCGAGGAAGGGCCCGCTGGCTCTGCCTGGGAGAGTCGGAGCCCGCCGAGGAGAAGCGAACATTTGCACAGCACCCGAGGGAGAAACACAAGTTCACTGATCCCGGGAACAGGGCTTTGCCCAACCCTCCTAAACCAAAGGAAAGCAGATGCAAAGGCGTAGAGGCCTGGAAATATGCTATGTGCTCCCGGATTCATTCAATAATTGAGCGCCTACTGTATGCCAGAAACCACGCCAGGCCCCGAGAATACAGAAATGGACGTGACATGTACCCACCGCCTCGTAAAATTTACAGTCGAGTAGGACAGACAGTCGAGAAACAGCCCATGATGCTCAAGCAAACGTGCCCTAAAACAGCATCTCCCAGCTGCCTGTGAAGCACAAAGGCGGGAGTGAGTGCTCCCGTGCGTCCGGTGGGAGGCAAGGGGAGGCCCGCCAGGAGGAGAGCGCGCCTGAGGCCGGCCAGTCGGCGTGACCTGGTCCGATGGAGCGTGGACACACGAGACCCAGGAAAGGGCCGCGGAGTGGAGGGAAAGGCGTGGGGCTCAGAGTGACGGGGAAGAGGGAGCCGGAGCCTTCTGGAGCGATCCACGCAGCGGGTTGTGGGAGGTCCCGCAGGTGGTGGCAGAGTTGGGAAGAAGGGAAAGCCCATGGCCGTTGTGGTCTGAGCTGGGTCTGAAGGGGTGGTCAGCGGAGTGATGCCCACTGCCCACAGGGGACTGTGAGGCTAAAGGGGGTGGCCTGCAGGGTGTGAGTGACCAACCCGAGCAAAGCTGCCCAAGGTGAGCCTGGACTGAGGAGAGGGTGTGCTAGGAGCGATGGAGGGTTGTCGCGAGGCCGCTCACAGCACGGGGGGATTTCGTGGCCCCCCGGACTGGAAGGCACACGGCCAGGAGGCCCAGGAGGAGGCGGGCGCTCGGGCCAAGGGCGAGGTCAGGGCCTTCGGCCGGGGCCCAACCTCCTCCAGAGGGTCTGCACTGGCCTTGCATTTTTCAAGTCTTCCGAGAACATCCGAGGTCACCTCCTCAGTGATGAAAATCTCAATTTGCGGCTCAAGGCTTGGAGGTGTCACCTGATGCCAGCCCCAGGGGGTGGGGGCTGGGCCTGGGTTTGAGCGGACGTTCCGGAGGCGAGGTTTTGTGGGGAATGGAGCTCATGGCATGGGGGCGCCTGAACATGTGGGTTCCCTCTGGAGCAGCCACCGATGCCTGGGCCTCCCTCGGGCAAGGCCATGGCCACTCAGGAACTTAGTTCCTTGTCTGGAAAATGAAGGGGTCAGGATCGTGAGGAGACCCTCCCAGCAGTCCCTTTCGACTCCAAACATTTTCCAAGTCGATGCCCTTTCACCCACCTGAACACCTTGCTGTCGGCAAGAGTTAAGTTTTAATGAGAAAAGAATTTCTCTCTGGAATATTGGGTATAATTAAAACTCTGCCATGGAAAAAAAAGAAAAGGAAAACAAAACAAAAGCCCAGCAAACATTGGGAGAACTAGAGGAAGTGAGGATGTTAAAACACAACCCCCATTTTCTCTCTCTATGACATGGATTATTAAGTCAGGTTTGAAAAAAGTTCCTATTAAATATTTAAATATGGCATTAAATATTCATCATCTCAAAAATTGCTTCCTAACAGATCCTTAGGTAAATATAACAATATTTGATCACAAAGGCTGCGGGGCCTGACGGAGGCTCGGGAAGGGTGAGGATCTGTCTGGGGCTTGATTTCCATGGGCTCAGGGAATCCCGCTCATGGAAGGACAGAGGCCTCACCATGGTGAGGGGCCCGAGTGACCACTGATGGGGTGACCGAGCCTCGGAGGGACTGCTGTCTGCGCCCCAGCCCAGCGTTCGCAACCGTAGGAGGGAGAAGCAACCTTCTCCCCTTTCTCAGCGCAGACACTTGGGCTCAGAGAAGCTGGCTGTTTGCCCAAGGTCACAGGTGCAGTGAGCCAGTGAGCCCAGGTCCACTGCGACCCCAGGGCCTGTGCTCTCAGTAAGCTGCCCACGCATCGCCCCTGTCACCGAGCCCCCAGCAGGTGAGCAGATCCCCACCTCGGCTCCCACCCCTCTGGAGCCAGCCCTGGTGAGAGTCTGGGTGCCACGCCGGGGCCTCCCCCGCCTTCCTCCTCTCCTGCCCTGGGCACGTTCTGGGGTGAGGAGGCCACGGGACTGGCAGGCGCCCCTCCCTGGCAGCAGGCATGGGCGTGGGCCAGGGGCTCCGCTGTGCAGCTTTCTGACAAATGGCACCTGCGCCAAGGGCTGCCATCTCCATCCACCTCCCGGGCCGACGGGTGTGAAGGCTGAAATCCCACGATGCTCTGGTACATCGGGATTGTCCCCGGGCCTCCTGGGCTGGAGGAAGGCCCACGCGCCAGGACAGAGCCTCATCTCCCGGGACGTGACCAGGTAGCCGAGGTTCATGCGCGCAGTGTGGCATCACAGAGAGATGTCTGTTAGCAGCAGCAAGAGGGGAATGAGGGCCAGAGGCCTCAGCCCATCGCTCTAGTAGGGCCGAGCCCCCACCAGCCACCCGATGGCCCATCGGCCTCCTTCCCTTGGAGGATGGGGGAGGGGGAACCACTGCGGCTGGCGCCTCGTAAGCAGCACAGATGCAGAGCTGGAGACAGGTGGGATTGAATTATCCAGGTGCCCGCGGCTGCCAGCCCCACCGCTGCAGCACCGCCTGTAACATTCAACGCCGCCCCATGCAGGTTCGCAGCATATTGGATTCCGACAAGTCATATTTTATCGCTGCCGAATAATTGCAGGCGACAGAAAACCTGTTTCCTTCCCATTTTCTACATCCAGGAAATTTGTACCGCATGCAGCCTGCATATTATTATGCACGTTAAAATGCTGCATTCTCTCTTTCGCATAGCCTGCAGATCTATCACAAGACAGAGAAAATGCAGGGCCAAAGGCAGCAGCCCCATCCCTCGGGGCTCAGAGAGAGCAGCTGAATGTAGGGTGCCCGCACCTCCCATAGGGAATGCAGCCCGCTGCCCCACCCCCTGGGAAGGCTCCTCCCCTGGAGGCTGCAGGGCTATCTGTCATTCCCCCGGGGAGGCAGGTGAAGGTGCCGGCTCGCTGGCTCCGGAGAAGCGGGCGTGATTACAGAGACCAGTCAGCGCTGTCCCTGCTCGAAGCTCAGCCTCTAACTCTTCTAAGTGACTTTTCCTCCTGGGCTGATCAGCTTTTCCAGAGCATTCGGTTCCAAGACTGGCGAGAGCTGAGGACGATGAGGCCCGACCTCCTCGAGAAGCCTGTCAGTGGGGAGGGAGGCCTCCGTTTCTTCCTTCCTTCTCCATGCAGGCCCCTGGTGAGGCCTGGGGTGGACGGCTGGGCGTGGCGAAGCCTCTGCCCATCGCTCTAGTGGGGCCGAGCCCCCACCAGCCACCCGATGGCCCATCGGCCCCCTTCCCTTGGTGTTCCGGGTCTCCTCAGAGCTGGCCTCGACAACATGCCATTCCCAAGAGCCTTCTCTGTGCCAGGCCCTGTGTGGACCAGGGGTGGTGGTAGCAGCAGACAGGAAACCAGGCCTGGTGGGCAGGCCAGCCCCTCCCTGAGACGTGAACCCCAGAGGGCAGGGTCGGCCTCATCCCCACTGCATCTCTGGCACCTCAAAAGGACTCAGCACATAGTAGGTGCTCAGCAAGTGTGTGTCCACTCAGCGGGTGGACTCGCAGGCGGGCCTGTGACCCCTGCAACCTTACCAGTTCCTGAAGCTGAGGCAGCTTCTCCCAGGACGGGGCGCAGGGGGGCCCCTGTCCCTTGTCTGTGCCTGGGCCTCAGCTCTTTTTTTTTTTTAATTGAGGTATTGTTCACATAACATAAAAATTAACTCTTTTAAAGTGAGCAATTTGGAGGTCTTGAGTACATTCACAGCGCTGTGCAAACATCACCTCTACTTCCAAAACATTTTTATCCCCCCCACAGGAGACCCGACACCAATAAGCAGTCACCCCGCTCCCCTTACGCTCCACTGTCTCCCCGTGCCTGGGAACTCGGCTTTCTGTCTCTGTAGATTTGCCTGCTCTGGGTATTTCCTACAAAAGGAACCCGACATACACGACCTTTTGAGTCTGGCTTCTTTCACTGAACATACTGTTTTCGAGGATCACCCAAGTTGTGGCATCCACGAGCACTCCATTCCTTTTTACGGCAGAACGGTGTCCCATTGGGAGGCTGGGCCGCGGCTTGTATGTCCACCCGACCGTGAGGTCCACGTGGGCTGTCCCGCCTTCCAGGAGGACGCCGTGGTCGTACGCGTGCGCGAGCGTGCCGGAGTACCTGCTTTTAATTCTTTGGGAACCGCTTGGTCATGTGGTAATTCTATGTGTAACTTTTTGAAGGACAGGCTGGAGTTTCTTTACAAGGTTCAAAAGAGATCATTGAGCAGCCTTCCGATGGCCCAGCACTGCGGGGTGCTGGGTGGGGCACCGATCAGGGTGGGGGCACTGTGTTGCTAGGAAACAAGAGGCGAGTAAGTGGGAGCCAGGCCACATGGGGTTTCCGGGAGTTTGCATTCGTCGTTGGGGGCAGGGCGAAAGGGGTTCAGCAGATTCTTGCCTTCAAACCACTGTCCTGGCTGTGGAGTGGGGGGTGACTCCTGGTGGGGTGGGGTGGAGTGGAGAAGACTTGGGTAGGGGTCTGGGCAGTGCAGGCAGAGAGCAGGGACTGACAGGAGGGGGCTCGCAGGCTTTAGGATGGGATGATGCGAGAGGAGATTTTGGTGGGGTGCATTTCAGGGCTGCGCCTTGGGGGGCCGGCTGGCCCGGCACTGCCTCCCCGCCTCTCCTGGGGTGGGACAAGTGGCACCCTGGGGGGCCGGACATTCAGGTTGTGCCCTGGTCTGCAGACTGATGTAACATAGTGTCTGCACAGTGAAGGCCAAGTTCTGACTTTCGGGCATTAGCGAGGGGGCCGGCTGTGGCGCACGGGAGGCCCCCCACCCCCTCTCCAGAGAGGGAAGGAGAGAGATAGGCCGGGGGCTCCCTCTCTCCTTCAGCTGCTGCCTGGTCTTGGCCCTGCACCTGGCCCCCCACAGCCAGGCCAGGGCCAGGAAGCTCAGCCACTGTGGCCACCTGGCCTGGGGTTCATTCGGTCAAGGTCAACCTGGTTAATCCTGGGGAAGCCCGGGGACCCTGGGGCGGGGCGGGGGGGCGGGGAGCCTGAGCAGCATCAGGAGTATTAGACTTTTTTCAGAAGGGAGAATCCCTGGCTCGGTGGTGGAGGGGTCAGAGTGCGTGGTCCCTGAGGGACCTCTGACCCCTTCTCCCCCCTATCTGCGCGTCGCCAAGGCTCAAGGGTCTAGGGCAGCTGCTGCTTATCTCAAAACAAGCCCTGGCTACTTGAGAACGCTGGACACAGAGGACAAGGAGGCGGCCCCACCCCCAGCCCCAGCCCCGCACGCACAGCCTGAGCAGCGGTCTGGGCCGGGCCGCTGTCCCGAGTGGTAGGGGGCAGTCACAGGGATGGGGCAGGGGACATGGCGCCCCTCTTCAACATGAGCCTCAGATTCCAGGAGGAGGGTGTTTCCGGGGAAACTGAGGAAGGCTCCCAATGCGCCAGTCACTGAAAATATATTGTCGTTTAACCCAACTGACCTGCACGATCGCGGTCAGCACCCATCCGCTTCCCCTACCCAGGGTGCTGAGGTCACACACCACGTCCCCACCCAGAGTCACTGGCGCTTGAAGAAGTGCAGGTGCGTTGTAAGCCCAGGTGTGGCCCAACACCTGTGCCCTGCCCCTTCCCCCGCCCCTGCCAAGGACAAGGATCATGTCAGGGAGGGCGGGGAGGGGCGGGGTCCCCACTGAACTCTCCTCCAGTGGTGCCCAGGCCCGGACGGCAGCGCTGAGCAGAAGGCTCCAGCAGGCTCCTTGGGGACAGTCCCTTTTCCCTCGTTCTTCCCACGAAGGCCAGTATCCTTCACAGCCCTTTGTTGAAAGGAAGGGCGGCCTCTCATCCACGGTCACGCAGCCCCCCGCGTGCCAGCCCCTCCTCCTGCCGCGGCACGGACGCCTCCTTGCGTCGCGGTTGTTCTGTGAGCCTCGCTCTCGTTGTCTCCGGCCCCGTTAGCATGACTGTCACTTCCGTTCCACGGATGGGGCGTCGAGGCTCAGAGAGCCGGAGTGAAACGGCCACGGTCCGCACCGCCGCCAAGTGCCACCGGGGTCGTGGGCGCTCAGAGGGGTGTTGTCAGGGCGTGGCCGGACAGACCCGCGGTGGGTCCCTGGGGCTCCTCGGGCAGCCAGCCTTGCTGCCCGTCCCGGCCCCGCCGCTCGGCCGCCGCCAGCCCCTCGCCGTGATTCCGTTTGCGTGTGTTTCTCACACCCGCCCCGGGTATATCCCCTGGTGCCCGGCGCTCGCTTCACCGGTGGGCTCCGCCTCCATGCCCTCTCCGGTCCGTGGGGATGTTTTTGTGAATGTGAAGGAAAAAAAAAAAAAAAAACGGGAAAAGGCCAGTTCCCTGTGTCCAGCCCATTAATTCTGCATGCTCGGGCCCAAATTAACCTTGGCAAGGCTTCGAGAAGAGAGAGTAATTCCAACCTTAAAAATCTGCTGATTAAAGCTGGTTTCAGGAATTCGATCCCACTTCATGTCTTGGCATGGAGCCCGGGTTCCCATTAGCAGCCACAGGCTGGGTCCTGGCGTCCCCCCGTCCCCCGCCGCCTTCTTAATAAACAAAACCACACCGCCTGCTACAAGCAACAATTGCTTTCCTGGGCTCGTCGCTGCCCACAGCTGCGTGCATTGCCCTGGGCACCTGGATGGTGTCTTGGGGGCCAGTAACGGCGCTGTTGGGAGCCGGGCCCAGCAGGCTCTGGAGCGGAGCAATAATTACGGCCCGGAAGGCCGGCGCTGCAGCCCCTCCGGTGGAGAGCAGGCTGGGGTCTGGGCAGCCCCCGCCCCCCCGTGCCATCACAGTGGCTCCGGAGACCGGGAGCCAGCTCCTGGTGTTGTCCGCGTCTCCCAAGTCCCGGCTCCTTCTGGGACCAGAGGACCAAGGCACAGAGGGTGAGGAAGGACAAGGGCCAGCTACCTGGAAGGCACTGAAAACTCCTAGCACCAAAGGACACAGCCCCTGGCCTCCCACAGAGGCTCGATGTCCCCCCCATTGGTCATCCCTTTGGTAAAATGTGCCAAACCCCATTGAGATGTGTGGGGTAAGGGGAATGCTAGACCATGAGTTACTGCGGGGGTGCATCCTCCTCCTCAGGGTGGAGGTGGAGGGGCTCAGTACCCGCTAGTGGGGGGAGGGGAAGAGCGGGGGAGAAGGGGAGGGGGAGGCCACGATCAGCACAGAACACTCTCAAAATCGGTTCCCGCCACCTGGCAGGGCTCCAAGAAACAGGTCTCAGCAAAGACACTTAGATGAGAGAAAGGAAATTTCGCTTTATTTATTTATTATTTATGTCCAGTGTTTTTAGGAAATTTCTGTGATATAAACAGCTCTGGCGTTTTGGACTAGGCTGCCTGAGGGTGGGGAGCTGAGTGGATCGGAACACGCACAGACACGTGCACGGCAGGACCCACGGTGCTCAGCTGCCTGGCACGCCCAGCGAGGGGGCAGAGGGGGTGCCGGACACCCTCGGCAGGCACCACGGGGGACCAGTGCCAGGAGAGGTTTCTGGGACGTGGAAATGACCCGGGGGGGTGGGGCATGTGCTGGGGACGGGAGGTAGAGCGGCGTCCACAAAGACCTGGCCGAGGGACAGCCAGGCACCCGGACCCCCAGCCGAGGTTCCTGCCCTGGTCACGGGAGAGACCACGGAGGGTGAAGCCCCGCCCCTCCTGCCCTGGTCTTCTGGGGCTTGAGAGTCACGGCTCACGGCCCTGGTCAGCTTCCTCTCTAAATCTAAATTTACCTTATCAATTTTTAGCTCCCATTCCATTTTATGCCCACTAATTTATCAATCCTAGATCCCCAAAAACAATAAAGCTGCAGCTCCACGGATTTTATTTATATCTTTAAATATGATTTTTATGCCTTTTTATCTAAAAATTCATTTGATTTTTATTGCCCTTCTCACTCACGTTGTAGTTAGACTGCAGCCGCTTTGTCTAGATGCTTCTCGGGCAGGCTCGGCCTCTCCCTGGGAAGGAGGCCCAGGTGAGGGGAGGTAGGTGGGGGTTGCCAGGTGGCTTGCTGCTCTGCGGTGGCCCTGGGGCGGGACTGTCCCTTCCCTGGTCTCTGGGAAGGGCTTGAGGTGAAGGGGCTTCTCGGAGTTCACTTTTTACCTCCGCTTCTCACTTCCTCTCTAGGTTCC
Organism: Eidolon dupreanum; assembly: GCA_028627145.1. Classification (NCBI taxonomy): domain Eukaryota; kingdom Metazoa; phylum Chordata; class Mammalia; order Chiroptera; family Pteropodidae; genus Eidolon; species Eidolon dupreanum. Next base: position 2,117,768 of record CM053502.1, read on the forward strand.
TTGCTATAAAAACGGTCCAGAAACTGGGAGTCTCTCTCCACGGTCCACGCCACAGCATTTCTAGGGGTTTCTTCCCGCTCCTCGCCCAGACCCGGGGCGGGGCGGGGCAGTGCCTCCCTTCCTTCCCTCCCTCCGGCTGGAGCCCACCTGTCTCCCACACGGCAGAGCCCCACCTGGAGCGTCTCCTCGGCCCTGTCCTTGCCCAAGGAGCCGATCCCCTTCCTCTGAGCTCCTGCCGGCTCAGGGCTGTGTGCGGGCCTCCTGTCTCCAGGCTGGGCGCCTGCCAGCGGCTTCTGCAGGGCCGTGGGGTGGGTGCTGCCTCGTTCTCCTGGCACCCTGCCCAGCTGGGACGGGCAGAGTTGTCAACCTCATGACGTTTGCTGCCCCCCGTCGGTTTCTCTCTGCCCCTCAAGTCCTCCAGCTCCGAGGACCCAGCCTCCATAGCTCAGCTGGGACAGCCAGTCCCCAGGGTCCCTTCAGTGTCTGTGCTAAATCCTTCGTCCCGTGACATGAGGTGAACTCCTGCAGGTCAGGTCCAGCTCTAGCATGTGTGACCTCGGGCAAGGCCCTGACGCCTCTGAGAGCCAGCAGAGAGGGACTCTGCAGAGAAGGGCTCAGACCACGGCCCCTGCCCAGCCTCCCTTCCCACCTCCGGTCACCTAGGTCATCGAGCTCAGGCGACACTCCAATTACTTGACCAAAAGACCAAGGGACTCACAGAAGTGCAGGCCACCAGGGTGCCAGGCTGAGGGGCGGGCGGCCTCAGGAAGAAGACTTCTCCAAGGCCCTGGAGAAAGAACCTTCTGGAGTCTGCCTCCCCCTGCCTGGAGGAGTCTCCCGAGAAGTGCAGGGCTCAGGGGAGGGTCTGGTCCCACTGGGGCGGCCCAGGCCTGACCAGGTTTGGCATCTGCCTGCGTGACCCACAGGCATGGCTTCAGGGGTCCTGGCCAGCACCCTGGCTTTCTGGCCATGGTCCCCCAACACAGCAGGGCCGCGGCTGCTCTGGGAGAAGCCGTTGCAGATCGGCTGAGGAGAGAGGTGGCTGGAGGCCCAGTAGATGATGATCTAATATTCCCGGACTGTCCCGTCTCCCAGCCCCGCAGGCCGAAGCAGAGCACGATCTATTCAGCGCAAACTAGTTCTAAAGCAATTCACTGCTTAACAACTTCCGAGGCCCAGCGCCTTTGCAGGCAGCATGTGAATCGAATCATCTGGTTTAGCCTTAGATTAATGTGAGCCAGATCCTCGGGCGAGGAGCAGCTCAGGCCTCACCCGTTTGTCTTTGGCAAAGGTGGGCCAGCGGAAGGCCGGGCTCCCAGCCGCTGGCGTGGACGCCTGAGTGAGGTTGCTGGGGGTGACACGCACGGGAGAAGGAGCCAGGGCTCAGGCCACCCACTGCCGCCGGCACGGAGGGCGGGCTGGCGTCCACCTCTGCCTCTTCCCAGCCCCATGACCTTGGGCACAGTGCCTGGTCTTCCCCAAGGACAGAAGTCGAGTAGAGAGCAGAGGCGAGAAGATCTCCACGTCATTCCGCACTGGCCCCACGGGAGACCGTCGGATTGCTCGAGCTTCTAGGGTCTGCTTCGGCCACCCATTTGGAGAGCTCCGGGAGGCGCTGGAGGGTTCTACCTGGGCAGCACCTGCTTCCCCGGGATATGAGCACTTCCGTACCAAAGGAACCGGGTCAGACCCCGACCTGGGAGCCCCACGGCTCTGCCCGCTCAGGTACCTTCCTGCCCACAGGGGTCCCAGGGCCCACAGCCAGGCAGGTGAGAGGCCCTCCCCGGTGCTGCCACCTGCGGTCTAGAAGAGAGGGGCTGTCCGGCCTCGTGGGTCACACTGGGATGATAGGTCTTGCTCCCTGCCCCGCAGAGACAGCCCACTGGAGTGGGAGAGAGGACAGCGCACGGAAGACACACAGTGATGACAAGTGGGGCTGTAGGTCAGACCAGACGCTCTGGCCCAGCGCCTGCGCTTGTCCCTCGAATTCTCGGAGCTTCCCCGGGTCCTTCCAGGAAATCTGCCTCCACTTGCAGAGTGGGGACCGGCAGAGAGGGGCGGAGCCATAAAAGCCTTTGCTTCACATGGGAGGCCACCTGCCTGCTGCTCATCACGCGTCCCATGGGGGGCTCAGCAAAACAGCTGTGGATCAGTCACCCGCTATCGTCCACATGGAGGGCTCAGCCAGCCACCGGCATCCCGCATGGAGGGTGCAGACGGGGAAGCTGGGAAGGGGCTGACCGCCTTACCCAGGCTGTGTCCTTTTCTTATGGTGCCTTTCTTATCCACCTGGCCTGGTCTTTTCCACCTGATGTCCACCTGGCCAGCTCTTCACCCTTTAGGTCTCATTGGAAATGTCACTTCCTCTTTGGTGACTGCTGACCTTCAACATGAAAAAGGGGGCTCTCTTCCCTCCTTAGGGCCACATTGCACCCCCTCCCACGGCCCCTGTACTCAGGTCAGGGCTATTTGGATCTAGTTTTGTCTCTCCTTCCCACTGGGGAGACTGGGTGTTTGGGGGGACAGGGCTTCAGCCCCCACAGAGAAAAGCATGTTTATATGAAATCTGCTTCCACACCTTCCTGCCACATCTGAGCCCACCCAGCCCCGCCCATGGTGGCCTTTTTGGGGGGTGTGGCTGTCACTCCTCTCACCTGCCCCTACCCAGAATATCTGGAGTAAGTGGCCACTGTCTCTTCCCATCACTTGGGAACAGGATTAAATCATTCTCTTATCAGTGGATTTTTCTTTCCCTTCTATTATCTCGCTTTCTTCTGCCACCTTTATACCAGGACACGTTTTTTAAAAATGATTCATCTTTGTCATGTGCACATCAGATTCAAGTGTTTGAGATAAACTAGTCACCTAAAAATCTATTTCCACACTGATTGTCTTTGTGCGGACAGTCACCTCCGCAGGGGGAGACAGGTGTGAGGCCAGTGGAGGCCCAGGGCCAGGCCACGGGGGGACCGTGGGGGCTGCCTCCACAGGCGTAAAGCAGCTCAGCCCCCAGCCGACGCCTGGCGGCTGGGGGCTGGTGTAGGGCTGCTGGCAGAGGAGGTAGCAGTGGGACCCTCATAAAGAGGATTATGGATAGAGATTTGCTATAAAGCTCCTGGTCTGAGGACTCAGCAGGTATTATCCCTGCATTAGAGGCGGCTTTGGGAAGGAGGGAGGGGAGGGGAGGGGGAAGCGAGCTTCTCGTTCACAGGGATGGAATGGGGCTCGGCAGTGGCGTGGGGGTGGTGCTTAGGGAGACACCGACTCGTTGGAGCTGGCCCAGGTAGAATAACAGGTTGAATATTCCAGCTCGCCAAGGGGGAGCCACCTCCCAGAAGTCTCAGCCTCCACAAGTCATCCTCCCCGCAAGCCCGGCTTCCCCAGAGCTCAGCCTCTGGGGTCTTGGACTCCAAGAGTCTCGGCCAGACATCTCTGAACTGGACCCTCACTCCCGTTCTTGGGAATCTTGGCGTCCAGCAGAACTTTCTGTGCTGATGGAGCACTCCGCGCCATCCGGCAGGGTAACCATGGCTACCGCGGCCCATGGGCCCGTGAGATGGGGCTGGCGCGCTTTCATCCAGCGTACCTGGAGTCCGGACCCGAGCTGCCACCTGGAGTCCGGACCTGAGCTGGGAGCTGCCACATAGGATGGCGCCGCTTTCTGAGGCCTGTCCAGCGACGCTGGGGATGTTCGTTCCGAAACCCGTGCAGTAAGACGCCGGGCTTACACTTTCCCAGATTCGGACGTCAACCCCCCTTAGCTTTGGGGGTCCCCCGCCTCCTGTGGGAGGTGGCCCCAGGACATAGGACGAGAAGAGATTTCACAGGAGGTCAAGGCCAGCGGGGTGTTCCGCCAAGGCACCCGCCAGTCCCCAGGACCGCGCTCGCTGCCCTCAGCAGCCCGGACCCGATTTCACTGGATTCCGCTTCGTTAATACGATGAAGGCCTCAGCAGGCAGGAGAAGCCACGTCTTCGTGGAGCAGCTGCTACGTGCCAAGAGATCCTCGGTCGAGGCATCTGGGCGACGACGTCTTGTCCGGGCCCAGAAAACGCACATCCACAGCTAAGTTCCGTTTCGAAGACGGCCAGGTCCCCCGAGAGCCGCCCGGACACGGCCGGGGGGACACGCGCTTCGTTAGACACCGTCAGGCGGATGTGCTGCACGAGCCGCCCGTGGCCATCGGCGCACTCGGCCGCCGCTGCGCCTCCCACGGCCTGCGGCCAAGGTCACGCATGCGCCGTGTGGGTCAGGCATGCGCCGTGTGGGTCAGGCATGCGCCGTGTGGGTCACGCATGCGCCGTGTGGGTCAGGCATGCGCCGTGTGGGTCACGCATGCGCCGTGAGGGACCGCGCGTAGTCGCGTGGGGACCCGCCACGTGGAAACGGCTGCAGGAACCTTGGAAAGGGTCAGGTCGTCCTTCTTTCCAACCTGACAATCAGGAGTCAGCAAACTGTGGCCCACGGGCCAGGTCCGCTGCAGCACCCACTTTGGAAGAACTAGTGAGCCAAGAATGGTGTTTGCGTTTCTAATGGTTGGGGGGACAGTCCAAAGAAGAAGAATATAACAATTATGCTAAATGCAGGTTACGATGTCCACGGATGCGGCTTTGTTGGGACATGGCCACGCCCATGCATTCCGTGTCCTCGAAGGCCACCTTCGCCCTACAGAAGCAGAGCAGAGCTGAGCAGTTACCACGAAGACCATCTGAGTCACAGGCCAGAAGTGTCTCCTGTCCCATCTTTGCCTGAAAGTCGGCACCGTGATAGGCGAGGCAGGAAGTTAGATGGCAGCGACGGAGCATGTAAACCCGGGCAGAACCCGCATCCCCACGGCGCCTCATGACCCAGTGGGTCGTTTCCAGGGACTCCTGTCACTGGCTGGTCAAGAGAGGCTTCCTGGAGGAAGAGGAAAAGGAGGAGGAGGATCTGAGAGGGCTCAGGCCGGGCGGGGTTGGCGTGGGCGGTAGAACCGGATGAGGAGAAGGGGGGAAGCGGGAAGCGCAGGTCTGCCAGGGGACAGTGAGCAGAGCGTTTTCTGGAACCAAAGCCAAGAGTGGAGGGGACAGAAGGAGGGCTGAGCTTGTACCAGAGGAGGCGGGGGAGGGAGAGGGAGATGGAGAAGCAGCCATGCCAGGTGAAGCCCTCAGGAGCTGGACAGAAAACACAAATCGTGGCCCAACACCCCGACCCATAAACCTCTCGCCACACTAAGGCACCCCCTTCTCCTTGGCCAGCGGCTGTCAAGCCATGATGGACCCTGTGGCTCAGGGACGACCGCTGGCAGCTGAGTCTGTTGGGGAGAAACCGGTTTGAGGAGACTTGGGGCTGAAGCTCCCTTCAGAAACGTCCCTTTTGGGGGCGGGGGAGGTTTACCGCGAAATGAAGCGACCTCGTGTTTGTTACTGGTTTCTCCTGTCATTTTAGCTTTTCTTGTTATTTAAGAAGAAGAGGGGGGAGAAAAGCCCCATTGTGTCATAAAAGCAGTTTCGAGTATTTAAGAAAAACTCCTTCCTTGCTCAACTATCATGTGAAAGGGACGCCGTCAGGCGGGCCTTAGTTCCCCAAACGTGGCGAACTTGCACGTGGCTCTCATCCACAGGTGAAGCCGTCCGAGGTTCCTGCAGTTAGCTGGCTGCTCCAGCCTTTTCGCTTTCCCGTACACGCCTCCCCACGCATGTGCGTGCACGCCTCACGCTTACATGCACACACACGCCTATATCCAGCAGCCCCAGGGTGTGACTCTCCCTCCAACCACACCACAGCCCCAGAGTGAAAAGCTCAACCCAGGGACGCCCCAGGGGACCCCCAGAGCCTGATCAAAAAGCGCCAGGAGTTTGTACAACACAGATTGCTACAGACAAACTTGATTGCTTTTTTGATTAGTGGGTAAAGGGAATGGATTTGATATGCCGCCTCGTGAAATAGCGTGCAATTAATCCCCAGTCGGCTTGGTGGTGACATTGTCGTGTGGGCTGGGAACGGGCGGTAAGGCTGTGAAGCGAGGAGGGTGGCGTCAGTGACCCAGGGAGGGAGCCTGGGATCCAGGCAGGCCATGACAGTGGTTTGGGGTCCGGGGCGACTGAAGGGGGTGGGGCCCAGGGCAGGGGCCACTCCGCGTGGGCGTCTGGCCGTGCCCTCTGAGCACGGGCCAGTTCACCTGTCACCTGCTCTGTCTGCCCGAAAGGCTTGGCTCTGCACTGCAGAGACCACCCTCAGTGGACACCCGTTCCTCAGCCTCTGCATCAGCTTCCTCCACCAGCCCCGTGCCCATGATGCCCGGATAGTTCCAGGCCGGGCTGGGCCCCCCGACTGTATTCTGTGTGCCTGCACTTGGATGTCTTGCCAGCACCTTAAAGTCACCAAGTGGAGACCCGAAATCAGCTCCTCCCCACCAGCCTGCAGCACCCCCAGCATTTCCTGTCCCAGGGAGTGGGACCACCTTGTACCTGTCCACCCAGCTGGAAAGCTGAGTGTTGTCCTCACACCTGGCAAATGTAGCCACTTCCTGGTACCATCATCACCCGGCCCCAGCTCACCTCCCAGACTCACAGGACTGGCCTGGTGCCCCCAGCCTCCCTGGGCTGTGTCCCCTGGCCACAGTGAGCTCCTGAAATGCACATCTGATTATGACGTCCTTTCGACCCCCCAGTGCCCCAGGGTGCAGCCAAACTCCTTGCCGCGGCCCCCATCGCCAACTTTATCCCCTCCTCTGCCCGACCCCTCGCTACCTCCTGCCCCATGTACTTCACAGTCTGGTCCGTTCCAATGTCCTCACAAGCCAGGTCTGCTCTATCTCTCCTCCCGTGCCCCACCTGTTCTTCCTGTCCTTGGAAGGACTCTCTTCCCCGCCCCCACCCCCAGGCCAGCCCTCCTCATCTGAAAGCCCCCACAGTGCCCTCCGAGCCCTCCCCACCTGCTCTGGGACTGTGCCGGGCACCCCATCCCGGGCATCAGCTCTTGATGCTCACGGTCACCAGGGGACAGGAGGAGGGTGGTGCCCATTTCACACCCTGGAAGGACAAGGACGCTCTTGTCTAGGAGCAGCAGGCCTCCCACCCCAGGCCAGACCCATCTCTCGGAAACCCCTCCTTGCTGCCTGCAGCTCACCAAGGGCGGACTCGCCGCAAAGACAGCGAAGCAGCGGCTTGGTTTTCTGAGCGCTGAATGTAGAACCATTTCAGGCAGGCTTTCTGGTGTGTCTTACCAAATCTTAAGGCTTCAGGGCCACAAGCAAAAGTTAAACATGTACTGTCGCTGGGTCCTTTTCTTTTTAAATTTATTTATTTTAATTAGTTTCAGGTATACAGTACATTGGTTAGACATCAATATAGTTCATAAAACGGTTCCCCCAATTGCTGCCTCCCTCCCCTGACCCTCCACCTAGCCAACATATTAATGCTAACTGCATTCTCTATGCCGTGTTCCCCATCCCTGTGACCAGCCATCAGCTACTAATTTGTACTTTTTTAACCCTTCATCCCATTCTCCCAGCCCCCCATACTCCCCTCCCCTCTTCTTGTCACCAAATTGTCCACTCTGTTTGTGAGTCTGTTTTTGATTAGTTTGTTCTTTTTATTCCTTAGATTCTGCATATAAGTGAAATCATAGAGTGTTTATCTTTCTCTGTCTGACTTAAATACCTTCTAGGTCCATCAAAGCAATATTTTTTCCATCCCCTTTTAGTCTGTGTGTCTTTTAACCTGATGTGAGTCTTTTGTATTTTTTCTTCTTAAAGAAGTCCCTGCAACATTTCCTGTAATACTGGCTTGGTGGTGATAAATTCCTTTAGCTTATTTTTGTCTGGGAAGCTCTTTATCTGTCCTTCAGCTCTAAATGATAACTTTGCTGGGCAAAGTATCCTTAGTTGTAGACCCTGGATCTTCATCCTGTCGAATATTTTTTGCCAAGCCCTTCTGTCTTACATAATTTCTTTTGAGAAATCAGCTGCTAGTCTTATGGGTGTTCCTTTGTAGGTAACTAACTGCTTTTCTCTTACTGCTTTTAATATTCTTTCTTTGTATTTAACCTTTGATATTTTAATTATGGTATGTCTTGGTGAGGGCTTCTTTGGATCTCTGATTTTTGAGATTCTCTGAGCTTCCTAGGGTTTTATGTCCATTTCCTTCACCAGGTTAGGGAAGTTTTCCATCATTATTTCTTCAAATAGCTGTTCAACATCTTGATTTTCTTCAGTTACACCGATCAGATGGATATTTGGACCTATAGACTCCTTAAATTATTTTTATAGTCTTGGCATTTTATCTCTTGCCATTCTGATTGCGTGTCCTTGGCTTTCCTATCTTCTAGATAGGGCATTTGACCCTTTTCTTTATTCACTTTTGTTTATTCCATTGTTTATTCCATTAAGTATACTTCTCATCTCAGATAATGCGTTCTTCATTTCAGACTTGTTCCCTTTTATAATTTTCATTTCCATATTTGTATTTTTTATCTTTGGTGAATTTATCTATACTTTCCAAAAGTTCATTGAGCATCTTTAGAACCAGTGTTTTGAACTCTGCATCTACTGAGTTACTTGATTCCATTATATCTGGATCTCTGTTCTGTTCTCTCATATGGTTTCTGCTTCTTTGTCTTCTCATTTTGGCTACCTTTCCATGTCTGTTTCTATGTCCTAAGCAAAGCTCCCAAATCTCCCAGTCTTGTTAGTGTGAATTTATGAAGTAAGTGTCCAGTGGCACAGTCCTGAGAGGGGTTCAGATGCCAAATTTAGCCTAAGCCTCTACCCCTCCCCACCCCGGGGGCTACCTGTTAAGATTCAGCAAGCAATCCCCAGATGCTGTGCTTATAGTTGCCTCACAAGGCCACACCAGAAACCGAGGCCAGCTGCCTCCAGCGTGAGTCTAGGTGCTGCTCAGCAAGGAGTACCTGACTCGCTGTAAATACACCTGGATATGGCTTGGGTGGGGGCCGTGAGTTGGGGAGGCGGGGTTGCAGGGAATCCTTTGGGTGGAGCGACATCTGTTATGATGTTTGATGACGTCATGGCTATGGCATCACCGTGTGTGAAGCTCTGGGACGGGGGAGGGCTCAACAGGGGACAGTGGATACTGCCGGTACTTCTGTACGGGGCACGTCTCGCCTCGGCCCTCACTCCAACAATGTCTCTCTGTAAGTCCCTGGTGTTCCCCGTACAGCCGAATCGGCACTGGTGCTCAGAGCAAGCGGGTCCGTCACCGTGAAAATCCGCTCGCATCGCAGCCAATTTAAGAGGCGCCTGCCGCTGCCGCAGCCTCCGTCTCACTCAGCCGCTCGGGCCGGGCAGCCCCGCGTCCTCGCCCCGTCCTGCCTGCTGCCAGTGCGGGGTGCTGTCTCAGACTTCTCCCTAGTTGTATGGCTTGTTCATCTAGATCCCGGGCGATTTTACCTTGCTGCTACTCCTTGTTTCCATCACGACTTTGATTTGGTCGCCAGAGGGACGAGCAGAGGCTCTATCTATGCCCTGATTTTCCTCCCCTGGGTCCTTTTCCGTACCAGGCTGGAGAGCCAGTGTCCTGGGGGTGCCGTCTCCGTTCAGGAGGTCTGGGCTCCCTCCCTCCAGCGTCTCCCTGCCCAGGGAACACAGAGGGGCAAACGGGCCACAGCACGCCCAGTGTGCTTCTCAAGGAACCACAGGGAGGCACCCAACGCCCGCAGGCTCTTTGAGTCCTTGGGGCCCTGGGGAGCTCCCCCTCCCCCTTGGTGCCCTGTGGCGTGGCTGGCTCACATCGGGGACCTGCCCCTGACAGCGATTCTCCCTCTCCCACCTTCTCATCCGAGGAGACCAGAGACTTCAGGACACCAGGGTGGTTAGAGTAATGTCTAAAAATAGAGCAACAAGGTTCTGAGTGAGGCCCCAAGGGCTCCTCTAATTAAAATGCATGAGCCTTGGTGTAGAAACAGCGATTTTTCTTTTTAACATCGTCCTGTTTATTGGATGGTTCCGAGCAGATCTGGGTTGGGGAGCGTGCCAGAGAGAGGGGGCAGGGGCGGCTCAGGAAGGCAGCGGGCTTGCTTTCTTCTCATGCACTGGCACCGAGGGACACACAGTAGGTGCTTGGTGCATTTTCACAGATTCCTTAATATGAGGTTCCAGGATGTTGCAGCCGAACCCAGGCGGAAGGCAGTGAGTCAAGGGGGAAATAGTGTTGCAAATCAACCATGTTCTTTTCAAGTTCAAGAAGCAGCAGAGGGAAGAGAGAGACGGGTGAAGAGGGGCAGTAATTGAGAACTCTCGAGGGGAATGAGCAATGGGAAGGAGCAGGTGTGAAGCCTTTTATTTCAAAGAAAGGACAGAAGAGACTTATTTATGTCTCCATCCATTTGTCTCATTGCATGAGTAAAAGTCACGACACTGCCCATGAGAACATGCAAATTCCAAAGAAAGAGCTGATTAAAGTTGCAGGAGGGTTGCTACTCGTTGCAACCAAACGCTTACAGAAAATATCCAAATGTGAATCTCCTTTGGCAGAAGGAGTGAGTTATCAAAAAAAAAAGAAT
>CM053502.1:2128769-2148858 GCA_028627145.1 Eidolon dupreanum
GTTCTCCTGCGGCCTCTCTCGTTGGGGATTTTCCAGTGCTTTGCCTCAGGGCCTCCCTGCCTCCTCCTGCATCCCCTTCTTGAGCCCCCACAACTCATCCCGTTGTGCCCTTCACCCCGCTCCTGCTTCCCCGAGGAGAACAGACCCCCTTCAGGCCAGACCTCCCAGCAGACTCAGCATGGCTCATTTTGAAACGATTCCTGCATCTAATGAGCGTTCTTTTTGCCCTTGTCCTCTAAAATGCTTAATGAGTGTTTTCCGTGCTTGAGCGAAGCAGGGGGTGGTCCCCGTGTGGCTGCCTGCCCGTGCGGGCTGTTTGAAGGCTGAGACCAGCTGCCTGGTGGAGGCGGCAGGGGGCTCCTTCCCGGCCCGGCAGCATGTACAGAGGCCTGCAGGCCCGGCCGCGCCCCCGGGTGGGGGTCCCTGTGTGGCTGAGGATGGCGGGCGTTTGGGTTCTGGGAGGAGCTGAGCTCTAGCTCAGTCCTGGTGGGGTGTCCCACAGTCACTCAGCGCCCACTGCTGCCCCGTCTCCCCGGGTGCCCCTGTCACCCCTTCTTTCATGGAGGGGCTAGAGACAGGTGGCTTCGAGCACCTGGTCCCCAGAGAAGGGGCAGTTGCTGGCCCTTTGCCTCCATGCTCTCTGCTTCCTGCCCCCCCCCAGCTGTGTGTGCAGGGGTGCAGTCTCCAATAAGACCACGTCATACAGGCATCCCGGGGGCGTGAAGCGCGGCGTGCGTGTACGTCTGTGAGCGTGTGTGCATGTGCGTGTGCGACTGTGTGTGTGCATGCGTGCGTGTGGCTCCAGGCTTCCCCGGCCCCCGCAGGCTCCCTATGCCTGGGAGTGCGGGGGCCTCAGCCACTGGACTCACTGCCTGCTAGGGAGGGAGCGAGACCCTCGTTCCCACGGACACGGAGCCGCAGACGCAGCAGGACTACTTGCGGGGGACCGCAGAGGGGAGCCTGCCAGGGGTGTTTCTCGTGCCGGGAGGAGGGGCTACAACAGCAGCCTCTGAGGGAGGTGGGGGCCAGTGGCTGACCCAGGAGGACCCAGGGTTCTGGAGCTTCTTAGGGGGGCCCCAGAGAAGCCACCTCTACTCATGTCCTGGGGACATCACAGTGACAGCTCACTTTCAGCCTCTGCACCAGACACTGGCCTCGACTCTGGGGCATCCCAAGGAGCCATGCTTTCCTTCAGGGGTCCCCTTCCTGCCCACTGGGGCCTCCTTGCCTCTGAGCAAGCCCTTTAGGTCCCCAGGGGCAGAGTCCCAAGCAAGGCCAGCGGGCAGGGGAGGGGACAGGCTGTGGGTAGACTGGCCTTTGTGCCCAGCCCATGCACTGTCACCCACACTGGGACTGGGCTGTGTCCCAACACCACTGCCGATGGGAAATGAGTATGTATTTCTCTCCACTGACTCAAGACCCGTCTGTGGAAGGTGACAGTCTCTCTGGCTCCCCAAGAAGGGTCCTCAGCGCCCTTTGCCTCCCTGAAGCAGCCCACTGGGGCACAGCTGGGGTAGCCGGAGGCACCTGTGGGGTCCTGGAAACCAGCCCACCGCTCGTGTGTCCCCGCGGGCTGTCCTGGGGGAGGGGCGCCCGCCTGGAGCGCCCTCTGGTCCTCAGCTTGAGATGGCATTCGTTCTAACCCCTTAAAACAGTGGGGTTGGCGGCACCCAGGGGAGGACCTATGAGCTGTCCGTCTGACTCTGGGCACCTACCTGATTTCCCTGAGCCTCAGTGTTCTCATCAGTAAAACGGGGATGATAATAATGTCGACCGCACAAGGCTGTCGCGAGAATTGATAGAAACGAAATGCACGTGGAATGCGGCCTGGCTCCCACGCATGGCAAGGGCTCAGCCGATGACAGCGTGACATCGTCAGAGCCAGGCGAACGTAGAAGCTGGCGTCCCCGACGTGCTAAGGAAAACGCTGTGACCTTCCCCCCACCTTTGTGTCTCCTCTCATCATTCACTGCACGGCCGACATGGGCTGGAGCCAACTCCCTGCCCCACGAAGCACGCGCTGGTCAGGACACGCTGGCCCGGGCGTCTCTCCTCCCTTCAGGCCCTCCCCCCTGCAGCTGGACACACAGAGAGAGACGTGTTTGAGAAGTGGTGGCATTGTCATCGTTGTAAATGTCCCCCACCCGGCCCCTGTGAAAGAGTTGAATCATCTGGGGAATGATCAGCTCTTTTGCAAACCGAATACCTCCCCCGCCATGTGCCTCGCCCTTTCTGGAAAGGCAGCCGCACCTGGGACCATGCCCCCCAGCCCTCAGGGGTGGCCTGCAGGTGAGCTAGGTCACGGAGGGGACCAGAAGCCTGAGCGTGGCGGCCAGGGGCGGCCAGAAGCGCACGTTCACACGCACCCCTCGGTCTTCGGGCTCGTCCTAAGGGTGGGGACGTCCCCACCAGAGTGAGCTGGGCTCCACCAGCAGAAGAGAAGCCTGCCTCCCTCCCTCCCTTCCTTCCTTCTTCCCTCCCTCCCTCCCTTCCTTCCTTCCTTCCTTCCATCTGTCCTTCCTCTTTCTTCGTTTTCCTCTCTTTCTGTCATCTCTTTTGTTTAATGGAGAACACTATAGCTTCATAAAAAGCACTTGAGGCGTCTTGCTCGGTCGTTGTCATGTTTCATCAGGGTGAGGCGGGGAAAGTAAACATCCAGGCGTCCGCTCTGCACGTGGGTCCTTGAACAGCGCCGTGCGTCGCCGAGACCCTGAGGCTCTGCTTGCCACCAGATGAGGCTTCGATGGGGCTCAGGACAAGGGGGTGTTGCCATCAGGCTGACTCTGTCCCAGAGGGGACATTTCGGCCCATGTGTTTCAAGGAAGGGAAGCGAGTTGGTGTCAGAGGGGTCCCTGGCCCCTGGTCTGGGTTGGCGGGGAAGGGAAGGTGCCCCATGCCAGCCAGACACTCTGTGCACCCGCAGGCTTGGTGTCATGGAGCGGGGAGCTCAGGCCGGCCCTGGTGTCGTGCCCTCAGCCACAAAACATGGAGGGCGTGGCAGGTGCCATGTGCTGGCTGGGCTGCGGCAGAGGCTCTCCCCGACGGTGTGTGTGCGGGGAGACCACAGCCGGGAACCCCAAGTTCAGCGTCTTCTGTTCTCTCAGCTGCCCCGGGGAGGGGGTCGGGACTGAGGGAATTCACCCCAATTTTCACAGAAGGAAACACTGAGGATCTGGGAAAATAAGAGAACCCCAAAGACCAAGGCAGGCAGGGCTGAGCCCAGGCCCTTTGACCGGACAGCGCCCACAGGGCTCGGGGACCAGGCCCGAGGGACGTGGGTGCAGCGGCGAGCAGACACGAGAAGGGAAAACGGCCCACAGGTCCCGGGTGTGCGAAGCTCGTGGGGACCGGGTCCCGGTGCCATGAAGGACTGGAGTCCCGCCTGGGTGTCTTCATCCCCACCCTGGGCTGTCACACCCCAGCTGGTCTTGAGTGCCCGGCAGTCACCAGGGACCGGGCGGCACGGGGGAGGGGGTGCCTGGGCCCCGAGCGTCTGGGGAAGACTTCTGTGTGGAGCGGCAGGCGAAGGACCCTGTGGCATCGAAGCCATTTCTGACCCTGAACTCGTAGGTCTAGGAGGTGGCTCTTGAAGCCGGTCAGCGCAGTGCATCGGAGAAGGGGACAGAGCGTGGGCTGGGTGGCAGCGGAGGGTCCCTGGAGAAGGAGGTGAGCTTGGGGGCGGAGGGACGGGGCGGGATGTCCCTCTCTGGCCTTTGACATGTGGCAGGCATGGGCCACGGTGCCCAGCAACAGGTGGGACAAACAGGGCCGGGGGTCCCGGCTCCACAGGCTCCGGTCCCGCAGCCCAGGGCTGTTTGAGAAGAAGCCCTCAGGCCCCCCTGGAGGGAGCGTGTGGGGAGCGCCGCGCCCCCCGCCCCCCACCTTTGCTTGGGCCCGGGAGAAGAGAGTGGGAAGATGGGGCCAGGCCACCAGAGCCTGCACTCCCGCCGCCACGGAAGCTTCTCCAGGCCGGCGGTGACGGCGAGGGCCTTTTATTGCTATGGGTTTATTATCGGTACCGGTAACCCCGACTGTCGCCTGCCGCGGGCTGCCGTGCCGGGTGCCACCGAGCTCCCTACACGCCCATGAGGCCGGTTCTCATGAGCGTCGCGTGGACACGAGGCTGGGGCACTCAGGGACTGCACCACAGGTCAGCTGCTCGGCTGGTCAGCGGGAGGGACCGGCAGCAGGGGAGGCACCGGCCCGGACACCGAGTCTGGCCGCCTGCACTCACCGTGGGGCAGGAGAGACGCGCTTCCAGCAAAGGCTGTGCGGCCAACTGGTTACGGAGGTGGGCGAGGTCTGGCAAGCAGGGCCAGGGGCCATGGGGCCGCCGGAGAAGTGGGTGCAGGGCACAGGCGAAGCAGGGGCGGGGCGGGGCAGGAGAGGGGACGGTGACGTCCAGGTGGAAGGAGGCCCCTGTGGCAGGAGAGACGGTAGAGAAATGGAGGAAGGTTTGGGAACGAGACGATGAGACTGAAGCCCCGCTCACGGCCCCCTGGGAAGCCCTCTCCTGGGGACGGGAGCAGACGGCCGGAAGTGGGGACAGCCGTCGCCTCTGGGGACGTGGCCAGTGCTGGAGAGAGACGGAGGGTGAACTGCGGTGTCTGATGACCATTCTCGAGCTGCCTTCTTGTTCCCGTTTTATTCTAAGCAGCAGCTTCTGCTGCTTCTCCATTTCATGCGCCTCGAATGATGTAATACAGCAGACACTGAGAGTTAAGGCGTCTCCGTGCCATTAAGATTTCAGGGTCTTCGCCAAGGCCGCTCGGCAGAGCCGCTGTTACTCCCTTCTCGAACGTCTTCGCTCGACTGCAAGTTCCGACGCCAGGGCCTCTGCTGGACCCGCCGAGAGCCTCCAGGAAATAGGGCCGTTCCCCAAAGCAGCCATTTTCCTCTCTAAGGACAGTCACTGGGCATTTTCCAGATTCCTTTGTCCTAATCCCCTCCTCTGGGGACAGGGAGACGTCCAGGCAGCTGGCCACCGACCCGGAGGGTCTCCTGTGACCAGGTCTCAGCTGCTTGACCTTCACCTTGTAACTGCAGCTACCCATGCGTCTGCAGCCCTCCACGTGGGGGGAGGGGGTGCGAGACACTCGGCTCCCGCCCTGTGGGCGAGGGGCCCTGAGCATGAGGGGGATGGTGAAGCAGGTGGAAAGGCCACCTGGGACCACCTGGCCTGCGGTCCTTCCGGGCCCACGGATTGAATTTAGCGCCACCTTCTCCTGCCATGTGACCCCGGCCGAGTGAATTAGCTTCTCTGAATCTTAATTCTTTGTCTGTAAAAAGGTACCAGGCACCTCTCTCCAGAGGCCGCTGGGAGGATGAACCGAGCTGAAGGCCACAGAGGTCTTCGTGTCGTGCTTGGCACACCCCAGATCATGGTGGCTGTGGTCGTCCTGCTGCTGCGACTTCCGCTGCAGGGGATGGGAGGGTGGGCGCAGCTGGGGAGGGGGAACCCCCCGCCCCCCGCGAGAAGGTCCCATCTGGGCCACCGTGCAAATGGCAAAATGCCAGGTCTGTCAGGTGCGACCCTGTGATGGGCCCCACTTGCTGATTTATCCCACAGTCTCGGGTGGGAACGCGATGCACGGCTGGTGAATGGAACCTCCGCATTCTAGCCATTCCCCGGTGCCCCGCTGTGACCGGCCACCATCTCTGTGGCCTGTCCTGCAAGCCCTCCCCTGTCCTTCAGCCCTCAGAGGACAAGCCTGCCCAGGCCGGGCTGGCAGACGGAGGTAGAATGAGGCTGCCGGCACAGCAGTCCCTTGGAGATGGAAATTATTAATTAGTCTTATTATCCAGAATTTGTCAGTCTCTTAATCCTTCCGTCTGCAGAGGGGTTTGCGCGTCCACGGGCGTGTTGTCAGCTCGGCGAAGCGATTGCCTTTAATTTGAAGGCAGAACAATGGGCGATACGGTTTGGTTACTATCTTTATTTATCAAGCCAAACAATTCTGGCTCCACTTCGAAAGAACATCCTTCAAAGACGGGGAGAAGGCAAAAGCTGCTTAATTTCCCTTCTAGATGGCTTATAGCGTGGGGCTTTTGTTTAATTATCCTTTTCGTGTAATCTTCCGCTGACATTCCGTCCTTAATGTCCTAATCTTCTTTGGAGCAAAGGGGAAAGTGTGGTTTTGGAAGCAAAAGACAAAAGTTTGCCTCAAGGAAACGCTTTCTATTTTGCCTCTGAAAGAACTCAAAGGGCCAAGAGTGACATTCAGATGTAATTTGATAGAGTGAAATGGAGAAGGCATTGGGTGTGTGACCGTCAAGCTGGCTCGGGCCATTGGCCAGCTCGGGTGTGTACGAGACGCTGATCCAGGACTGGCCTCACAACTGCTTTTCCCCGTCGTTAACACTTCGGTGGCCCTTGGGCTGCAGGCGGTCCCTCGCGGTGGGGGCCGGGCTTGGTCCTCTAAGGTCCACACTGAGTTTCAGGTCTCAGCTCAGCCGTCAGCCCCTCAGTGGGGTCCACCTGACGCCCCCTCCAACATTCCCTCACTCTCTGGCGAATTACTGCAGCCCTCAACATTTTATTATGAAATGTTCAAGATGCACAGAAAAGTTGAGAGAGGGTGACAGGCGGCCCGATACCTACCGCCCAGATTCCGCGGTTTACACTGTGCTGTATTGTTTTCTCACTTATGTATCCGTCTGTCCAGCAGTTCATCTCGTTTATTCTTCACGCATCTCAAACTGAGTTGCAGGCAGCAGCACACCTGCCCGCCTCCCGTGCACGCATATCGTCAATCAGAGATCAGTATTTGTGGATAGTTCTTCTTTTGCTTCAAGGTAAAACGTACACACAATGAAACAAGAGAATGCGCCAACGTGAGTGTACTAGTGGGTGAGTTTTAATCAACGCCTGCACCAACAGAGCCCAAGCCCACACCGAGGTTTGGAATACCGCCGTCGTCCCGGAAACGTCCCCCAGGCCCCTTCCGTTCACCCCTTAACCCCGAGAGGTCGTGGCTGTTCTGACCCTCTACCAAGCCTTAGTTTTTCCTAAGTTTCTAGAAGCTCGTACAAGTGGAATCCTGCAGCGCGTACCGCTGGGCGGGGGCTTCCATCACTCAGCAAGATCTCCTAGGATTCACCCCCACTGTCATCACGTCAACTGTGTCATCTCCTCCTCCTCGTCTGTCTTCCCGCCCCCGCCCCCCACCCCCCGCCTTCAGAAGCAAACTCTGTAACGTCAGAGCAGGGACATCTGTGTCTGCCGCCATTGTCGCTGGCGCCTAGAATCGCGTAGAGCACGTGGGTCCACGTTTGCTGGTGGGTGCGATGCCACAAGGCGGGCTTGCTGGGAGCGTGGGGGACAGGGCCACCTCCTGGCAATGTTCCCACGTCCCTCCGTACCCAGAGCTTGGGAGAGAGACGTGGGAGTGGACAAGCTCTGCCAACAGCACGTCCTCTCCTCTGCCGCTCCTTCCCTCCTCCCTCCTCCTTCCTCCCTCCTCCCTCCTGTCGACACAGGCCTTGCTTGGGGAGGAGGCATCAGAGCCTCCGGCACACCTGGGAAGGGTTACCCAGGGGACATAAGGCCCGAGAATTCTCCGCGAGGTTAGTTCAGAGGATGGAGGAGGAAATCCGGAGCAGATAGGGCTGCTGACCCTGAATTGCCAGAAGATTTCTTCATTTAGAGATGAAGTTCTCAGAAAAATGCTGTCAGTTTCAAAGAAGTTAGCTCCCGTGGGGCTCATAGTGCCTCTGTGCCCTCCGCTCCTCTGCAGCTGGAAGGAGGGGGTTCGGGAGGCTCTGTGGGGGGTCCCCAGCTCGGGGCCCTAATGTGGGTTGAAGTCGGGGGGCAGAAGGCAGGACAGAGGTGCAGCAGGAGCCCACATCCCTCTGTCACGTGGGGGGATGTGCCCGGGCCCCGCCCGCGGTCATCCTGCGGGGTGGGGGGGGGGCCGCAGGGCCCCTGCTGGCATCGGGGCGCATCTGAGGGGCTTCGCTGTTCTGAGGCAGGAGATGGAGCCATCCTCGTGGCCGCTACAAAGGGCCGCCACACGCAGCCGGGGAGGCCCCTCGGATGGAGAGACTAGGGGAGCCCCCTCGGCCCCACTCAGGCCTGGCCCGGCACCCCACATGCAGCAAGTGATCGCTGGGCTGGAATATTGCAGATGCTGGTACTTGCTTGGGGCTTGAACAAGCCAAAAAAGGTCAAACCGAGGCACTGACAGACCCTGTGCTGTGTGGACCAGGGCCATCGCCAGCCCACCCAAGAGACGAGGCAGGGCCCATGCTGCCCCCGTGTCCCCGATCCCGGGCCAGCCTGTGTGGGAAGCGGGGGGCCCACCCCGGGGCCCATCCTTCTGCCCAAGTACAGGCCCCGAACAGGCCCTGCCCTCAGGGACTGTCACCAGGCTACTCGAGCTGGCCCGCAGCCTCAGGAGGCCAAGCCTCTGGCCTGGAAGGGACACTCTGCCTGCTGCGTGGCTTCGAAACAGCTCTAAAGGCCGGGGGCTTGGCTGACCTCGGTTCTACTCCTGTTTCTGTAGCCACGAGGAGCTATGTCACCTTGGGCCAACGAACCCCAAAGCTGGGGCTCAGTTTCCTCACCCCCGAAATGGTGCAGTGCTGTTGTCAGGATTCCGAGAGATTCGCAAGCATTTGCATCAGGCCGGACACAGACAGGCACTCAGCAAGCTGCGTGTGTCGTCATCATGGCTGTTACGCTGTTACAACCCCAGGGCCATGCCACACAGGGCCACCACTCCCAGTGGGGCCCCACGGAGCCCAGGTCCTGGGCCCGTCCCTCCCTGGCCAGTGCCAGGGCCTCTCCCTCTGCCTCGGCCCGGCCCCTGCTTCCTGCATTCCCAGGCAAAGACGTGGGCCAAGCCTGGGTCCGTGCCCGCTGTGGGTCTGGCCTGGCGCAGCGAATGCCAGCAATGTCCCCAAGCTGCCCAGACCTGGACCACCTCCTTCTGTCGCCTCCAGGGAGCTAGGATTCAGAAGTCTCGCCCCCAGATCTCGTCCTGCTCGCCCCCTGAAACTCAGCCTCACCCTCTCCGGCCTGTGCCCTCCCTGCCTGCCCTGACCTCAGGCTGGACACACCTGCAGCTGTAGTGGGCTCAGCGTCACCCGAGGCTCTGTCACACCGCCTCTCCAGGGGGTGTCAGCGCAGAGCAGTCAGCTCCAGAGCCCCGGGGACAGGGGGACGGAAGCCGGCCCTGCCAGCCCTGGTGACAAGCCTCACCGCTGACAGCTGCTGCCACCCCGCCTGGCTCAGTGCTCTCTGCGTCCTGCAAGCAGCCACCTTTGGTGGCAGCTGGGGCAAGGAGAAGCGTTCGCGCCGGGCCCAGGAATGGCATGGAGCCGCTTCAGCCAAGCCCCAATCCTGACAACTTAAACAGTTCAGGCAGCTTGGGCCCGACCGCTGAGCACAGTGAGGTCTGACCGCCTGGGGGTTTGGGGGCTCAGCACTCACACTGTCATCCCTGGTCAGCGTCGCTGGCGGGTCCTGGGCTGCTGGGATCCTGCGAGGCTCGGGACGGCTGGGGGGAGCCGGCCCAGAGCAGCCCCTCCTGCTAGGTCGGGTCTGGCTGCTCCCTGTCACCAGGCCAGGCCCCACGCGATTTGGGAGGTTTCAACCCCATCAGCAGCAGAGCCCGAAGGACCTCATAAACCAGCCAGCACGACTCCCTCTTTGCGTGGGAAAGCTGTCACCCAGGGATGCTGGGTGAGCTACCTTGGGGTGCCCCAAGTTAGAGGAAGAACTGAGCTCGAACCCTGCTTGCTGACAGCCGGGCCAGGCCTCTTTCCGGGACGCCCATTTTCATGGAGACTGTGGGGGATCCACAGTGTTTTCACGCTCCGAGCCAGCTCCAGGCCACCCCAGCACACGGCTCTGCCGTTGGTGTCTGATCAGAGAACGTGGGTTCACATTAGCCCGAGTCAACCTTCGTTAGATCAAAGAACATTCCGCTGCCAGACACAAACTGTGCTTTCAGCTCCAGCAGTGACGTTGGAATATAACCAGCTTGGGATGACAATTACTTCCGGGGAAGAGACACACAACCGGCCCCTCAGTTGGTGTGACCAACTGAAGACAGCCAGATTTTTGTAGGTGTTAAGATTTTCGTCCTGCGATGCTGAGGTGTGCTGGTAAATGTTCACTACCCGCTCTCCCGGAAAAAACGAAAGCCTGATCGGTAGCATCTGCCAATTGCCCTGGTGTAAATACGCCGCCCCCCCCCACCCCCCGTAGCTGCTTTCAAGATCTTGCTTCGCTGTCCCTCAGCTTGCAACATTCTCGAAAGTTTAACTAGCAGCTCCCGCCAGCGGGCACCAGCACACCACTGCTTTCTTGTCTCCGTGTAGCACAGACATGGAGGCTAAAGCCGGTGCCCCACATCCCAGGATGTCCCCGGGCCTCTCACTCCTAGCCGGAGACTGAGACTCATGCCTGGGGAAATGAAAGGTAGGATCTCCACTGGGACTGGTGAGCTGCCACCATGGATCTGTTTGAGGCTGAATAGAGCCTTCTTTGTCATCTGAGACCTGGCCTCCAGAGTGGTCTCTGTCCCCTCTGCGCCCGTCACTTAACTAACCTGCAGCAGCTGATGGGCTCAGCTCCCCTAGACCTGCCAATGCGATGCCAGCTCCGTCCCTCCTGTCCCCTTCTCTCCACGCCTGGCATGACTCACGTACGCCTTTCATCAACGTCATGGCCACGCTGCCCTTGGTTTCTGTTTGACGACTCGGCTTTGCAAAATCAGAGAGGTCTGGGTGTTTCTAGCAGACGGCAGGCGTGGGGACGCGGGAGCCTGCAGCCCCTCCCTGGAGAGCAAGGACCCCCAGCAGCTGCAGAAGGAGCTGGTCCCACCTGAGGCTGCTGAGGGTCTCTGGGGAGGTCAGGCCGCCCCTCACCTGGACAGCAAGGCTCAGGCTGGGACAAGTTCGCCTTGGACAGGAAACCCCCCGCAGTGTCCGTGAAACTCTCACGGAGTGTCACGAAGCTGGCAGAGATGTGAGGAGGAGACCGAGGAAGCAACAGCACCCCTTTCCTCCCTCCTGCTCCTCGGAGCACAGGAAACGGGGCCCAGAGAGGCCGGGACGGCCCAGCCTCACGCAGCTTCTCCCCAAGGCTGGGCGGGGCCTGGAACCGAGGTGCCTGCCCCCTGGGGCCTCTTCCAGTGGACCGGCCACCTCTGCCAGGTCCTGTCAGCTCTTGGATGTCCCCTGAAGCCCTATGCCTCCCTGGCCCAATGCCAGGGTGGGAACTTGCTGGTGGCCCCAGGGTACCACTGTCCCCTTTCCGAAACTCCCCTGGCACTGTCTGCAGAGCCTCATGGGAATGCGTCCGGGATGTGATTAAGGGCCCTGGGGTGCTTGGTGCCGGAGACCGGATCACACGCCGTGGGCAGCACTGCATGTTATGAGGGCTTAGGCGCCATGCCAGGTGCTGGGGACACAGGGGTAAACCCGGCGGCTTACAGCTTAGCGGGGGGCACAGACGGCACCCACACACCCACAAGGGCCCAGTGGGGAGTCCTTTAGGACGCAGAGCGTCGCCCTCTGTTTTTCTGTTTTGCGTGTTCAGTTGGTTCCCCTTATTCACGGTTTCGCTCTCTGTGGTTTCAGTTACTCATGGTCCACCATGGCCCCAAAATATTAAACTGAAAATTCCAGAAATAAACAATTCATAAATTCTGAGTAGCGTGATGAAATCTTGTGCCATCCGGCTTTGTCCCTCCCAGGACGTGAATCGTCCCTTTGCCCGGCGTCTGCACGCTGCAGACCCTCCCTGCTGTTAGCCACTTAGTGGCCGCCTGTGTCATCAGATGCACCGTCACAGTGTCCCAGTGCTTGTGTGCAGGCGACCCCTATTTTACTCAATAATGGCCCAGAGCACAAGAGCGGTGATACCGGGATTAGGGAGTACCAAAAAGAAACCATAAACTTTATATAAGTCTGTGTGTGTTCAGGAAAAACAATATCTGTAGGATTTAGTACGGTCCGTGGTTTCAGGCATCTACTGGGGGTCTCGGAACGCATGAGGGGGACAACTGTATCGCCTTTTATGTATCCAGACCCTCTGAAGTGGGGACACAAGCTCCTGAGGCTGGCGTGGCAGAGGGACACCCCATGTCCACTCAGTCCAGTCCTCTGCCCCCCCGCAAGACAGGGCGGCTCCCATGCCCAGGGCCCATTGCCGGCACCCCGTGACCCAGACGAGGTGGGGTGTGCCCCTGCTCGCTCCTCCATGCCCCCTTCCTGATCCGGGGGGCTTCAGGCACTAATGCCATCAGCTTGCTTCTGGGGTGACTTTGAGCGGTTACAGGAGGTCACCAGGTCACCAGGTCCCCGGGCGATGCTCACGGCTAGCCCCTGCCACGTGTCTGAAGGCGAAGCCCTCCTCCAAGAGACCGCTTTCTCCTGCGGCAGTGACCCGGGCGCTCTGGTTCATGTCACAGAGTGCGGTGAGAGTGAGGGGCTCTTCCCCCAGGCCCAGAGTCCGTCTGTCCTCACAGTGAGCCAGCCGCTGGGCCCCCCTTCCTGGCTGCCTGGCTTCATCCTGGCTCTTCGGGCAGTTTCAAGAGCTTATCTCCCTTAAGAGAGGGAGCTACAAACGGGTAGTCACTGTGTCTGGTATTGATCCTTCAGAAAGCACCACAGTGAGCCCCTCACCAAAGCCAAAACCGCCATGACCAGGAGCAGCACGAAAAGCCACCCCTGCACCTGGTGAGCGGCCGGTGGCACCAGGCGTGCTGGCACCAGAGCGAGTCCATTCCCCGCTAGGGCCTGTGCTGGGCGGTGCCGCTGCTCCCAGGGGTCTCTTCCGACCCGGCTGTGAGGACGAAGTCACCGCCTCCCGAGTCAGGTCCTTGGAGCTGGGGATGGCCAACTCGGGCCCCGTGGGACACCTGAGCCCCCCTTGGGACACTTTGAGCCCTCGTCCCCGGGCCCCAGGCCGAGGACATGGCCCGAAAGCCACTCAGCCCTTCCAGTTTCCACAGCAAAGGCATTTCCCTCTGCACAAGTCTCAACCCCACCGAGGGCGAACCGTGGTCTCGGCCCCTTCCGCCAGCTCTGGCTTTTTCTGAGCCTGTCAGTTACTTCGAACATTTGTGTTTTCCATTTGTTTGCAAATGACCAAATGAAAACTCCCTTTTCTCCTTTTTCAAACAAAAAGGAGACTGTCACGCGGTTCACCTACACATCTGAACTCCTCCAAGCTTTGTTCGGCATTTCCATCGGCACGGCACCCCAAGACTGTCCTGTCCACCCTGCCTTTCCTTGAGTGCTCCCACGCTCAACCTGACCGTCCAATGTTCCCTCTCACAAAGACCTCAAGGGGGAGACTTGCCCCGCGCTTGTCTGTCTTTAGGGCTCAGGTGGGCTCCCGGGCTAACCTGCTGCTTTCGGGAACACAAGCAATAGAGAAAAGGCCGCCTCCAGCACTTTCTGGGAACACCTGAAAATCTCCCTGACTCCCCCATGTTGGGTTTAGCGTAGACATCAAGAGGAAACAGTCTCTGATCTATCGGTAAGCAGTCCTGAAGGCTCGATCGTTTAAAATAGGATTTGGGTGTGCATTGTTTTGGTCATTAGTTAACATATCGGGGTGGGGGAAAGGGAGAGAGAGCTAAATAATTACAAGCACTTCGGTGATTTTTTTTTTTTCAACTGACTAAGGTTAAAATGAATAGTGTTGATCCGTTGCCCAGGCAGTAGGCTTGTTAAAGGAAATGGTATTTAAAATGATTTTTGAGCCAAAGCAATTTGGCTGCTCAGAAGCGTCCTTTATCTTTTGCTTTCAAGAGGATAATAATGTTTAAAAACGAAGTCACTCATACCACTTCCTGTCGGGAAGCCAGCTCAGTGATGGGCAGCCCCTGCTCCGGGTTTGTTTACTTGCCCCGCGATGGCAAATGCGCACGTGCCGGCTGCTTCTGCGGAGGTCTCCGCGGCACGTCGTCCACGTCGAGCTCTTACTCAGGTGTTTGAGATTCTGAACCGAGGCTCAGGGCAACCCAGCTGGTTCTAGGCGTGGAGCAGAGGGCCGTCCAGGGCGGGATGCTCTCCACGTGGCCAAGGGGCGCCCTCCCTGCAGTAGACATGGTGGTCAGCCCAGGTGGAAAGGTGCTAAGCAGTTCCCTCTGCAGAGCAGGGCTATGTCCCATCGTCCTGTGGGTGTGGACCTGTGGGTGTGGAGCTAGAGCCATGGACGCCTCTTTCACTAAGAGGGCAGCTCCCCGGCGAGCGGGCGTGACCACAAGGCCTCCGTGCCCTGCTGTGGCCCGGGCAGGGTCCGCGTGGGTAGTGTGCTTGGGGGCTCAGAGCTGGTGCAGCCTTTTGCAGTGCTGGGATCCGGGGCTCAGAAGCACGTCCGAGCGGGGGGCGGTCTCCCCGCCTGCCTCCCGCCCACGGAAGCCCACGCCTGGCCCACGGCGGCGAAGGCACACATATAGGTCCTTCTAATCCCTGAAAGTAGAGCCTCCATTACCCAGGGAACAGCTGGGACAAGTTTAACCTCCGAGCCACTTCCTGAACCAAGTCTGGCCACGGAAGGCGCTCGCATAACGTAGGAGCATGAGATGAGGACATCTGGGAGGGGTCTGTGGTCTTGCCGAGTGTGCTCTTCCATCAGCTTTGGGGTCACGTGGCACCTGGAGGAGACGAGGTCCTGCTGAGGCCTCGGCAGTGACAGACGGGCCAGTGGGGACACGTGGTTTTGCTCCCCACGTTCGCTTGCCGGGCTGTGCATCACCTGCGAGCCGCCGTCCTGCCTCGTAGGGAATGCTGGAAGCCCCCACCCCCACCCACCCCCATCGCAAGCCCAGCCGGGTAATTTAGGATGGCTGCTGCTCCCTTGATACATTTTAAACACACTTCCAAACTCTGTTCATTTTGCCTTTGATGGGGAGGTGGCCTTCTGGGTTTTTCTTTCAAGAGATGCAGATTTAATGGACTGTGATTTTTCTCCAGATCTGCTGTTAAAAAAAAAAAAAAAAGGCAGCATTAAAAAAGCAACTCAGAATTTCTATTTGCTCAGGGAAAAAAAAAAATCTGCTTGCTATTCAGGCCCTAGATTTTCCTGGGAGATTAGTGTACTTGCCTGCCAAGATGTTAGCTAAAGGAAAACACATTTGCTATAGATCAGAAATATTTATCCTTTTCTGGGCAGGCGACCCAGAGAACTTCATCTGAATGTATAGCACCTGGAAATATGAATGAATTCACTCTCCCGAGCTACGGACATCTGCTAGAGAAGCTGAGTCACTGGGGGAGTTAGGCAGTCCCTGTGGGATTGGAGGCATGGGGGCAGGTGTCCAGTGAAGCTGCTGGGGCGGGGGACGTATAGGTCAAGGGTCAAGAGGCCCAAGTCCAAGA
Source organism: Eidolon dupreanum (assembly GCA_028627145.1). Taxonomy (NCBI): domain Eukaryota; kingdom Metazoa; phylum Chordata; class Mammalia; order Chiroptera; family Pteropodidae; genus Eidolon; species Eidolon dupreanum. The sequence continues at coordinate 2,144,112 of CM053502.1, forward strand.
CCGGAGGCAGGAGACCAGCCGAAAGGACAACACTGAGGGTCTCAGAGCCCGACGGCCTTGACTGGCAAGCTTGCTTTGTCCTGGGACAGAGGTGGTTGACCCTGCCCTGCCCTGCCCTGTCTGCCCTTGGAGCCAGGTCGGGGCTTGAGGATGGTGGGTGGCTCGAGCCAACCCCATCCCGCTTCTTGACAGGAGAGAATGCACCCCAGCTCCTGTTAAGCTCCACATCGTCGCCCCCAAAAGCACAGCCCCATCGTTTAAAACCTTCTTTTGAACTTAGCATCTTCTTCGGTTGCTGCAGACGAGTGAGCGATGCGGGCTCATAAATAATTAAAAATCTAATCATGGTTTGTGCCCAGACGGCCGCCCCGCCTCCTAGCGAGAGACACAGGACCAGGAGTGCGCTTTCGAACTCTTACGTAGCAGCTTCGCCCATTTGGCTCTGCCATCCATCGGTCGTTGTTTTTAGGGTTCATTCGATTGCTGCATTGCATTCTGGGTTCTTTGGGGGGGAGGTGATGGGAATTGGGGTTGTCTCCATCCGGGGAGACAACCACACAAAGTCAGAACCGGGGAGGGGATTACAGGAGAGCCCGTCTACAAGGGCAAAAAGCAGCGGGCAGCCAAAAATGCAGCTCAACAAGGCGGGAAGCGCTAGCCATTGGGGGGAGGGGTCTGTGTTCTTTCCGGAGCTTTCCACAGAGGGAGTCTGTCCTCAGGTAGAGAGGGAAGACGCTGAGGCATGGTCGGGCATGAGCAGCCCGCCCGCAGCGGGGGTGACGTCAGCTGGGGACGTGGCTGGCCCCGGCGCCGTCCCAGGGGGTACGGCAAAGGCTGTGGTGGCCTCTCGCAGGTCTCGGTCACGCTGCCACCTCACGTTCGCAGAAGCCGAGCCTCGCATCCCACGCCTCGCGGTCCGAGGTGAGAGCCGGCTCCTTCGAGAGCCGAGGCTGCTGCGGCTGCCCTCCTCCCCCTTCAGAGAGCTTCAGAGACCGGGGACAGGTACCCGATCACTGTGTCACCTTAAAGCGGAAAGTCTGGGAGAGGCCACGGCCCGGCACGGGTCCCCCAGTGTCTGCAGACCCCTGTGGGTGTCAGGGCTTTGTGCTCGCCTGGTCAGTCCCAGCTGATAAGCAGGATCCCAAGCGGGGACTCTGGAATCCCGTAGCCCAGACCGGAGCCGTCCCCAGGGGCCCGTCCAGGTGGGGACTTCAGGGCCAGAGTCACCTCACACCGACCCCTCAGGACAGCCAGACATTACCCACCTGTGACACAGGCCATCGTTGGCCACTGACACTGTCACATTCACCAGCCGCTGCTGGAGAGCCAGGGACTGCAGCCAAGAGAGAAGCAGCTAAGTGAGCTGATTCTAGAACGTTCTCCCGAGACCTTCCAGAGAAGGCTGTCCTGGAAAGCTGCTTCACGCCCGCCCGTCCGCAGTCAGCGGTCACCCCGGCGGCAGGCGGCAGTCTGAGGAAAGGGGAGCAGAGGCCTGGGGGTTGCCGGCTGAGGCGAGTCACAGCGTGGCCACGGGCCCGACACACGGGACGAGGGGGAGGCCCGGGAGCGTTGATTTGTCACCGGACCCCGGGCCCATGTGCCCTCCCCGCTGCCAGCCTTCTCATGCCGCTGCCGCAGACGTTTGTCCTCCAGAGCCGAAGACGTCCCCTGGTGGCCTCGTGCTCGGCGGGACGAGGAGACAGATTGTGCAGTAGACTCTAGGCGCTGGTGTGCGGGGAGGCCAGGTTGAGCCGAGAAAAACTGTGGGCGCCCAGTTACATTTTGCATTTCAGATAAACGACAAGTTGTTTTGCGTCTGTCTGAAACTCAGGTGGGAGGGGCACCTCAGTCTTGTCCGGCAGCCCCGTTGCCGCGGGCTTTCCTTGCCACCCCCTCCCCGTGCTCCCCTTCCCCGTCCGTCTGAGCATGGTGTGCGAGTTTGGTGATTAACAGTGGATGGACGCCCCCCGGAACCCAGATTCCTCAGCCGCCCGCAGGTCCGTGGGGTCCCTGTGTCCTGCAGTCTTCCCGGATCCCGTGAGGCCACCAGCTAAGAACATTTGGCCTCTGTGCTTGCAGCAAGCCTGTGCCTCTGGAGGCTACAGAGGAGGCGGGGAGCAAGCCAAGGGGTCCCCCGCCTCAGCTCTGACCCCAAGTCCCTGGGGAGGACAACACCAGCAAGGTGTTGGTGGGTTTCTGCCCTGGGTGAGGACATGTGGCACAGCAGTGAGGACGTTGCAGGCTGCTGGGACGGGTCCAAGGTCAGCAGAAACCTTGGATGGGAGCTGGCAGGGTCACCACGATCAGGCGGAAGGAAAGGCCTGGGCCCCGGGAGCCCTAGTTCCCGGCTTCCCTTGGCCCCTGGCCAAGGACAAGCCCAAACCCAGCCTCTGTGCAAAGAAGTGGCCTCTGAGGAGCGTGTCCCCTGCTCTGGGGAGGAACGTTTGCAGTCCAGTCTGTGCGTGGAATTTTTATCCCTCTAATACAGCCGGGCAGGATTTAGTGCGCAAGTTCTCCAGAGGAAATGCATTCAATAAAAATTTGATGGGCTCCGGCAGCTCAGCAGAATCTCCTTACGAATTCCAAGTGTTTGTTTGGTCCCTGGCCTGTGCAGGAGCCCTGCCACAGGCTACAAATGGCCTTGTCGGCCGGGTGGGGACAGAGACCTTGGAGAAGCACCCGCTGCCCCAGCCCCCTGCTCTCCTGGGGAGGGCCGGGCGTGCTTCTCCAGGACGAGGAGTGGCGAGCCTCTAGGAGAGGCTCCGGGGAGCTCAGGGAATCGTCACACGGAGGGGACACGGGACACTCGATGGGAATCCAACGCGTACGAAGATCTGAAGTCAGTTAAGGAACAAAGAATTTACTGTGGCTGGCGGGGAAGTGTAATACATTTTCATTTATTATCTTCTGACATTTCTCGCAGCTCAGCACTCAGAAGAAGACTTTCAGGGCTGAAAAGCAGCCCCCGCTCGGCCTCCGGGGCCGCTGGGCACAGATGAGCCTGGGGGGAAGAGCCCAGCTTCCTGCGGGCCAGGGCTCGGCGCCCCCCGCCTCTCTACTCTCGGCTCTTAGCCAGGCCTGGCACGGAGGGCGGGGCTGGTGAGTGGCAGGTAGAGGAGGCAGGGAGGGAGGGAGGGAGGGCAGGGGGCCCCACGGGCTAGGAGAGCCTGGCGGTCACCCTCTGTCTGGTTCGGACACCCCGGGCACAGCCCCAATAGGCAGGATAGCAGGTTCATCCTGGCGAAACTGCACCGCTAATGAGAAAAGGTTCCCAGGCTCTGCTGTCCCCGCAGGTCCAGGCCTGGGGACCAGGAGCAGGTGCTCTCGGCCCAGCCCGGAACGCCCTCCCACCCGGGCCCCTGCTGCAGAAATTGCAGAGGGAGAAGGAGCAACAGTAAGCAAAGGGGCTGCTCACTAGCCGGCTCTGTGTCCCAGTCCCAGAGTGGGGTCCCCTGCAGCGCCCGGCCTTGTGTCCTGGAGGCCAGGGCCCTTAGCCTGCGTCTCCCTCTGGCCGGCCGCAGGGGCAGGGGAGGGAATGGTTGCCACGTTTGCCCTTGGCTCCCAGGGGGCAGATCACGGGACAACGTGCGGGCAAGAACTCAGAAGTGGGTTCGAATCTCAGATCCGCGTTTCCTGCTGGGTAGCGGGAACTTGACCTTCCTCAAGGTCAGTGGGGCCGCTTTGGAAGGCAGGGAGCTGGACGCCAGGCCGGGTCTCAGTGGATGGCAGCCATCTGGACGCTGTGCCTGGTGGAGAGGGAAACCCCAGTCGCAGGGCTCCGAGAGCGCACCCCGGCTTTCTTTCTTGCAGTGGCTCCCCCTTTGTAGCAGGGCTCGCTCAGCTGTCACTCCGGTGGGGGCCCGCCCACTTGCAGTTTGCCCTCACGAACCCCGAGGCGGGCATGACACGAGGTGCTCGCTCCCCCCATCCCGGCAGCTCCTCCCACCCACGTCTCCTACGGGAGCCGTCCCTCCAGGCCTTTGCGCAGCCCCCCACCCTGAGCCCGGCCCCCCGGTTCGTTTCGTGGCCTCAGTGGCCCCACTGGGCATCAGCATCCGGATTTGGAGCAGGAATGGAATGAATGTTCCTAAAACCGAAATAAATATTCCGAGTGCTTTGAGGAAGGGTGGGGTGGGGGCGGAGTCCCAGGGGAGTGAGGGTCCTGAGCCAGTGTTCCCGGGGAAGGCCTCGAGCCCACGCTGGCAGCCCCACCCGGGAGTGAGGCCGGAGGTCCAGGCCTCCCCGACACGCACACACTCACCCCACAGGTACACACTCGCACACTCATACTCAGTCACGTACAAGCCCTCACGCTCACACGCTGACTTGCACACACACACTTGTTGCCTTTCACATTCACTCACACACATGCTGTCACTCACTATCACACCTGTACACACTCACACACTCATCGTCTTTCACATACCATTGCACACTCACACACTCATTCACACTCTAACACACTTGCACACACCCATCTGTCGCATATGCTTACACACACACTCATTCACACTCTGACACACTCGCACACACCCATCGCCTGTCACACACGCTTGCACACACTCACAGGCGCTCACACCCCAGCTCCCTGGCTCCCTGCTCAGGCTCCAGGGCCCCGACTCTGCCGGCCCCTCTGGTCCCCCCACTCTGGGGGCCGGGGCCTCCATGTGGCACCAGGCAGGGTGGGGGCCGAGGCCGCACGCCCGGCGTGGGTCTGGCGAAACCACCTGCTCCTCCGGACGGCACC
>CM053502.1:2149358-2168072 GCA_028627145.1 Eidolon dupreanum
CAGGGCCCCTGAGCCGGGTGGGGGCTCTGAGGAGAGGGGCCTCCTCCGGCCTGGGACTCCGATCCAGGGTCCAGCGTCCCTCGGCCTCTTTGTTTCTGAAAGCCTGAGGCCGGGCTGCTTCTGAGAGCACAGGGCTTCCTGGAACCGCATCGCAGACTCGGCAAAGCACCGCCATGCCGTGTCCGTGGTCCACGGGCCCCAGGACCTCAGGGACCCTGACGGGGTGGGCCACCGACGAGCCAATGGGTCGTCCCTGTTCCACCTCTGTGAGTGTCCATCTGGGGCAGCCACAGACTCTTTGGGCTGGACGTTGGCTTCAGAATAGATGAAAGTTATTTTTTTTTTCAATCCATCCATGAAATGTCCCAAACTGCTGGCGTTCTTGTGGCTTCCGGTGATGGTGATCTTAGGGATTCGATGTCATAAAAGAAATGTGAGCAAAAGAAGGGAGGGAGGGTGAAGTGAGCGGAGGAAAGGGGCCCAGGTGACCCCGGAAGTCGGGGCTCCGGGCCCTCACCGAGGTGCCGTGACGGCCAGCTAACGGAGAGCCCGCCCCCAGGTCCACTTCCCGTGTGGCTTCTGAATCTCGGTGGGGGGGCCTTCTTGCCCTCCCTCCGCCGTGAGACCCACCGACACCCCTGCCAGCCCACCCTCTCGCTTCTTTCCCGTGGCTCAGTTAGCAGGTTGACCAGCCCAGTGTCTAAAGCCGCTCAGGATCCTGGGGCTTGGCCACCTCCGTCTTCTCGCTGGGGTCCTGGGAGGCAGTGCCCCCCTCCGGCCAGCCCGGCAGGGGCCTGGTCACTAACTGCAGAATGGACGAGGGGTGAATGGACATGGCGGTTCGTGGGAGAAGAAAGAGTAGGGTGACGGCGGAGGAAGTTCGGCGGGTGGCAGTGCAGAGGGCGCCAGGGTGAGGCTGACCCCAAGGCCGCAGGAGTCCTTGGGGGCCTGGACCGGCAGATCTTTGGGAAAGGAGGGGCTGCGTCTGCAACTCAGGAATCCAGGCTCACGTGGGAGGATAATGACCTTGACCTCCCCGCTGGGTTCCAAACCTGTCGAGAGGAAAAGGAGTAAGGCGGATGTGGTTGGGCTTATTCTTGACACAGCTGCTGTGTCCAGGTGTGGGGTGGGAATGGGACAGCCCAGCTGTGGGCTTTGGACCCAGAACCAGTCGGAACTTCCTGGCCTGCCCCTGAATGTCCCAAGCCTCCCCCCAGGACAGGCCCCTCACCGGGCTCCAGGCAGGGCGAGAGCGGGCTGGCGGTGCCCTCTGCAGGCAGGGGAGGTGGGGGCGACCTGCATGCACCTGCACTCCTCCCTGAAACACCTGCGTCAGGGGACTCCCTCGAGGGCGTGAGTGAGGGGCCTGGACAGGGTCTGGAGGCAGCTGAGCCACACTTGTGCTCCACCGCGTCCTCCCCAAGGCAGGCGGCATCAGAGCAGGAGAGAGGCACCTGCAGAGGGGGCGGGAACAGCCGGAGCTCAGCCCTCCCCCGTCAGGGAAGCCGGAGAGGCGAGGGCTGGACCGAGTGGGGCGCCGCTGGGACACCCAGACTTTTCCAGCTGGAGGAGAAGTGGAAACAGGGTCAGCTCGAACTGACGCCAGGGGAGGGACATTTGCAGAGGCTACATGTCCGAGCCTAAGGGCTTCAGAGAGAGAGCTGGGCCTGTAGCCTTGGGGGGGCCCTGTCCCAGCCCCCACCCGTGTGTAGCTGGGAGCCCTGGGGACCCCTCTCCAGCACCCATCACCCTGTCCTCCCGCAGCCTCCAATATGCCAACACAAAGCCATACATCTCGGCGTGTGACAAATCACTTTTTAATTGCCTCAAGGAAGAAATCCATTAGTCTTTCCCTTACGTGAGAGTCATGTAATGCTCCCCAAGCCCCAGCTGGCTGGAGGCCGAGGCTGGCCGCAGGGCTATTTTTAGTTTGCACCAAAACCCCACTCAGAACATCCATCTTAGAGGGGGAGGGATTAAGCCCTCCCTGACACCCCAGAGCCTCCTCTGCCCACGTCGGGAGAGCATGTGGGCTGCGGACCCCACAGGGGAGGCCTCGGAGGAAGAGAATTGGCTTGAAATGGTATATTAATTGTCCAAATAAATTTGTGTCACGTTTCGTGCAAAATCCATTTCCTTTTAAACAAGTTCTAGTCGCCAGCCTCCTAAGCAGCTAAGCTGACCCGAGGCACTGCCCCGTGGGGTGCCACTGCCTGCTCCCCACCCCCTCTGCGTCCCCCGCTCACCCCGAGGATGCCCACCCCCCCCCTGACTGGCTGACACCCTCCATCTTCCTTCTGCAGCCATCCCCCCTGCAGTATCTGGCTCTGGCTGCAAAATGTCAGCAGCTGGACAGTCAGAGCCAAATCCCCAGCTGAGCCTCCAGCTTCCTACTGCCTGAGACCCCAAAATGCCACCGGTGGCCAAACGGGGGCCTCGTGGGGCCCGTCTGCGGCTCCAGCAGTCCTCAGTTTTAGAGAAAGGTCAGCGAAAGGATTATTGATGGCGTGTCCTGGAGCCTGACTCAGGGACACTTCGAGCAGGCTTGCTTTTGCTCATTATAAACTGGTCTGCCTTTGTTTTGGAAAGTGAGGAAGACAAAGAGAATGAAAGAAAAAGAGCAATGGGGAGAGAAAATTCTACCTGAGCAGGGGAGTCAAGTGACAGAGAGGTGGCTCGGACCCCAGGCCAGTGCCACACTCAGCCCATGCCAGGGGCGAGGGCTGAGCCCAAAGGAGGAGTTCCGTGAATGTCAATGAACAAATGAATGAGTAAATGGGCAGGTAGACGGATGAATGACTGGTGACACTGGGCTCCGACCGGCTCACATGCATCTTCTAACATCAGGCACCCCCGGCAGAGAGCCCCGTAAGGACTAGGGTCACAGCCCTGTCTTTACGAAAGCTTGCTGGTTTGCAAGGGCAGGCTGGTTTTTACGTCGGAGTGTGTGGGCTCGGGCTTCCAAGACATCATCCTAAAGTGAGGATCTGAGGGGCTCTGGGGGTGGCTGGTCACCTATGAGAGCACCTTTGCCCACAGTAGTTTCTCAGGCACAGGACTGGGAAATGCATCTCGGTTTGCAAGCTGGAGAGACCCGCGGGCTGTTACGATACAAGCGAACGCAGGCTTGGCTTGGGGCAGTGCCTGGGAAGCTGATGGTGCCAACCCCTCCCTGGTCACAGCACAGGGTCCCGGAGGTGATGCCTCAGCCGGCCACAGGCATCATTCGAAGAGGCGCCTACCCCATGGGAACCAGGGCGCTGCCGGGTGTAGAAATGGCATTTCTTGGCAGGCAGCTCGCACGTGCTCTGGTCATTATTTTTAAAATCAGAACAAAAAAGCACACTGTACAGTGATTTCTGCTCGTGCAATGCAAGGCAACCAAGTTTAAGTTCCACCTGATGCTAACAATCTTAATTGTAAATCCTTTATTTATAGACTTGGCCTGTAACGACCTCCGCCCGGTATTAAACGAAACGCTGAGGAGGCAGAGCTGGGCTGAGCATCCCTCCCCACCCCCGCCCCCAGCCTCCAGCCCCCACGAAGTCTGAGTCGGAAGTGCCAGGCTCCTAAAACCCCATGCTCCCCCCACCCCCACCCGACCGGCTCCCAAGGGGCAGGTAGCTGGAGATTCTCATGCAAAGTCAATCGCTTTCATTACAAAGCAGCAGCATCTGACTCAGCACTTCGGGGGGGCGGAGGGCTTCATGGCGAACCCAAGGACAGCAAGGCGGCGGCGAGGCCGCTGAGTTAACCCAGGCGTCTGGCCTTCGCGCGGGCTCCGCCTCACCCGGCCGGCGCCATCAGGTGCTGTGGGGAGGGGGGGAAAGGCAGGCGGACACCCCAGGATTAGCTCGGTTTCCCTGGGCGGGGCGGGCCTTGCGGGGGGCGTGGCCACCGTTCCCAGGGGGTGGGGCGGCTGGGGGCTGGGGAGGGGCGGGGCCGGGCACAGGCTCCTGGTCCCTCCAGCCAAGTGGGTGACGGGCTGGGCTGTCTCCGGGGGACACCAGAGCGGACGTGTGGGTGTGTCTGGGGCCGCGACACGTTGTGTAACTGAGCAGCCACGAAAGCTCTTTCTAAAACAGCAGGGTCGCCCAGGACCTTGGACCCCGAGTGCTGCCCCTCGGCCTGCACAGGGAAACCCTATTTTCCTGACTGTCCCCTGAGTTATCCCCAGTGACCGTGAGCGCCAGAGCCTCCTTCACCGGCCCGCTGGGTCCCTCCAGGCCCCTCTGCTGTCTCAGACACTGCCTGGACCACGTCTGGCCCTCGGGTTGCTCGGTGGGGTGGCGCTGGGCCCATCCTGCCTCCCTGCAGCCTCACCCTCGGGAGGGGGCCCCTCGTCCAGCCAGGTAGTGGTGCCCAGGGACAGGCAGGAGGTGACATTCAGCAGCAGCTGCAGTGGGCGGCTCCTCCCCCCCAGCTGACATGCGGCATGGCCTGAGGAGGGGGACGCAGTGCCCCTCGTTTGTGGGCAAAGCATGATTCAGCAGATGGGGCAGTGGGCCTGTGACAAGGACACTCTTCCTGCGATCCTTTGTCCGCCAGGCGGCAGGTCCCAGCCAGCAGAGCCCCCACTCCAGCAGTCAGCAAAGTGGCCCCCACACCCCCACCTCGTGAAGGATGCTTTGAGCCCCAGCCGCCTCTGGCCTCGCGCTCGGTCAGCCTCAGCCACCTCGGAGAGGTCGCAGCCACACGGAGCCCCGCGCCTCTGGCTTCGGAGGCGTGGTCAGAGCCCCTCTACCCCCCAGCCCCCTCCGCCGCCCCGGTCCGGCCAGGCCTCCGGCTGGCAGAGAGACGGCTGAGCCCATGAGTCTGCCCCCCAGGAGCCAGACCTAGCACGCATCCGGGCCCGCCGCATTCCCGGGGGCCTCGCTGCCCAGGGGTACCAGGACGCGGGCACTGAGCGGAATCTGCCCGCGAGCTTCCGGGCCTGTCCCCGCTGATGAATCTCTTCCCGTACAACGATTTAAAATCCTTTAGTCCCAGACAAATAGACACATTCTCCAGCCCCTTGAAAGAAATGAGATTTTAATTTGGGATGATTTTATTCAGCAAATGCCCCAAAACCATGAGCTTTTCAAAGAGAAGCTCCAGGTTCAGTGGAGCCTTTTGGGAATGGAAGGCTGAGTTTTTTCCTCTCTTTCTTTTTTTCTCAGCTCAACCTGAGAAAGAAAAACCTCTCCTGTCTGAGAGATCGTTTCCTATTTTCTTCTATTTTAGAGGGAAAAAAACCCTTCCTTGTCTTTCGGCCTCGTTGCCCTCAGAGGCAGTTTCTCCATGTAGCCAAGGAAGCTCAGACTTCGGGGCCCCTCACGAGCACGTGCAGAGGTGACCTGGGCAGTGGCGGGCACTGGGCGCTGTGGGGGGGGGGGGCTGAGGCACATCGCACCGTGGAAGGCCCTGCTCAGACCCAACAGCTGCCATTGCAGGTGAACCCCGACTTTCTGTTCGGAGGGAATAAGGTCCCCAGGCCTCCAGCCTTTTGAACCTCCCCCAAATATATCGAAGTTCTGAGCAGCGGCCCCTTCCTAGCAAGTCCCCGGGAAAGGGGTCTGAATCCTGAGTCCCCGCCCACTCTGTGCCCCTGCCGCCCTTGACATTGCTCAGGGCTCCTCTGGGGATGACAGTGGCCTAATCCACAGGGCTCGCCCCCTCCGGGAGCGGGGGGCAAACACGGAACCTCGGGCCTGGCGGTGTGTTTAGTTTACATCATGTTTCATAAAGATCTGAGCAACATATAAAAATCTGTACATTTCACACGAAAACTCAGATTCCTCGAAAAACCAGTAGACCGAGCCTCATTGGCCTAAAACCCCACAGGGCAGCGACGGGCAGCAGCCACTGTCCCTGGGCCCCCGGGCCGCACCCCTCGGTCTGGCTCCCCAGGACCCTGCCCAGGAGCAGCCATCATCACTCACGGTGCCTGCACTGTGGTTTCTCCTAGAGAAATATTTCCCTCGACCCAGGTTTCTTTCAAAAGTGGGACATGAAAGATGGAGCGAGCGGGCCATGCATTTCAAGAGAAATGTGCACAGTATATTTCTTTGTGGGAATGAAGAATATTCCTCACGGGGCTGTTGCACTGCCATCCCCGGGGGACACGTTCGTGTCGCCGTCCGGGGGAATGGCGCCTCCTGGGGTGTACACTGCATGGCCTATGCGGCCTGTTTCCTGCACGCTTGATGTGCAAAATAATTCCGCTTCGGATGCCATTGTTCTTGCACGTACTGGCCCACGTCACTCACGCCTGGGTCTGCACGGCTGAGCAGACCCCCAAGGTCTCGTGGACACTCTGGCAAGGCAAGGCGAGGGCAGACACGGGAGGGCGGGGCCGGAGGCCGTGGGCGGGGCCCGAGGCCGTAGCCAGAACCCAGCTAGGCAGCTAACGCCCCAGGGAGCCTTGCCTCCCAGAGATTTGGTCTGGCCCTCCTCTGGACCCTGCATGCGCCCAGCAAACTTTGTGCACGCCACCTCGCGTGTTGCGATTCTGCCGACAGGATCTGGCCCGCTGTCATAGCCATGGGCCTGGTTCCTGCTCACGTCCCCAGTTCCTAGGACAGTGCGTGGTACATAGTTGGGACTCGATGAATAATTGTTAATTAGATGGACGGGTGGGCAGATGGATAGATGGATGGATGGGTGGATGAATGGATGGACGGATGGATGATGGGCAGACGAGTGTATGGATAGACAGATGGACAGATGGATGGATGGATGGAGGACACACAGAAACTCCAGCCTTGGAGGCCCGGGCTGGAAACCAGCATTAGAACTAAAGTACGGGTAGGGCTTGGTCAAGGTGAGTTCATTTTTGGAACCAAATTTCACCAGAAGAGCAGGACTAACCTTGAGTCTTGGCACTAAATCTGTGAGCTCCTAGCTGAGAGTGTCTTGTACCCTACCACCCTACCACCCACAACAGGGGCCCCCGCCGGGGGGCGGGAGGCAGTAGTAGTCCCGCTTCACAGGCATCCGCTCTGCTCCCTGGCCCCCCGGCCGTGAGTTCGGAAGATCCCCACTTCGCAGGAGAATGTGTGGCTGATACAGGAAATACTGTGCAGCTTTGTCTTTGCAGGACAGCTGGGTACCCTCTCCCCTGCCCGTGTGTCTTAGGGACGCCAACCTGGACACACGGGTCTAATTGCTGGCCCTTCCTACTGTGCAGGTGGGAACCCACAGACCAGTTGAGGATGAAAAATGCAGTAAGTTAAAGGCTTCTGAGGGATAGTTATAGAGTCAAAAAAAGGGTCAAGAACACGATTGCTGAGGTCCAAATAGCAAGTGAAGCTCTGGTCCTTGATTAATTGACCGAATCACAGAGGCTTTGACCTACCCCTCTGAAGTTTAATGAATTAGTTGATTAGTTGGATAAAGTTGCTTCTCCACCACAGGGAGGGAGCAGGTCTCGGTCTTTAGATATAATGACATGACCTGTGAGTAGCTTCCCTCTGCTGGTGCAGGGTTCCCTACAAACTGGCCTCTCACCAAGAAGGGACACGTGGGCTGTGCTGAGCTGGACAAGGTGACTTTTCTGGCCGCCCCAGCTGCATGTAGCTGAGTTTCTGCTCTTCTTTCTTCTCCCAGACTTCTTCTCTCATTTCCCTCCCTTCCTCCCTCTCTTCTTTTCTCTCTCCTTCCTTCCACACATTCACATTTTGACTGTCGGCCTCATGGGCTTCCCCCCCAGCTCAGAGGAAGGGGGTCCCAGGAAAGCGATGCTTCTGGACAGAGCCCATCAGTGCTGTCTGGGCTCGGAGGAATGGGTCGCCACCCTTGTCATAATTATTGATGTAAACTAGATTCACTGAGTTCGAGGGTGGGAGAAAGGTTGGTATTATGGGCACCGGACTTGATTTGGTCAATAAAGCAAATTGGTTTAAGTGAAAATAAAGCAGCGATCGCAAGTATATTAGAAGAATAAAGTAATTGCTGTCCAAGGTGCATGGAATATAAATCTTCGTTTGCTTGAAATTATTACCGTGTGGTATTGATTATTTAGAACCTGCCATTGCTTTTTAAGTTATAGTGTATTGAAGAGTAATATGTTTAACAAATCTCTTCCCCAAAGTGCACTATTAAAACACCCAGGAGTTACACGGGGCTGCTGTTCCAGTGTCACGTGATTGCCCCTCCAGGCTGAGCTTGCAGGCACTGGTGGCTGCTCACTTGGGGTCCTGCTCCACTGGGGGGCCCTCCTGGATTCCAGGCAGAGAGCTCAAGCAAGGCCCTGGAATGCTCTTTTGTTTACTCCTCTGCCTCACCAACAAGATGATAAACTCAGAGAGTCAGACACTGTCTGTCCTTCCCACGATTCTTCTATGCCCTTCCAGAAGCATGCATCGTGCCTGGCCCATAAATTTTGGTTGAATGTGAATGAACGGCTTTTTTTTTTCACTTTTGTCTTTATTAAAATTTTTTAATTACAAGAGCAAACAGGCTCATTAGAACGAGTGAATGCATTATTTTTTAATATTTAAAAATATTTTTCTAATTACAAAAATTAGATATGCTCATAGTAGAACATTTACAAGATACCGAAAGGTATTAAAAAGATATTTAAACTCACCTCTAATCCCATCACCCTGTTTATATGATGGTGGATTTCCTGCCATACTATACTCATGTATTAATTTTTTTATAAAATTGATATGGTATATATACAGTTCGATGTTTTGCATTTTTTTCATTTGCCATTATATCAACATTTCCTCTGGTCGTTTAGTTCTCCGTACGACGTGGTTCTTAATGGCTGTATAATATTCCATCTGGTGGATATACTGTCGTTTATTTAGTCATTCCCTCTTGTTGGACGTTTATGTTGCCCCCAGCGGTGAGCGTTATAAGTAACACTTTGATGATCATCCTTCAGAAACCTTTCATCTCACCTCTGAGTATTACGAACCGTTCTTACAGTCGACAGTGAACGTGGCTGGAAGAGCCAGTTTGGGTGCACAACCCTTAAGGTCACACAGGGCCCCACACGCGCTTTAATGCTCTGCTGTCGCGTTCTTGAAATCCTCTCTTTTTTTTTTCTTGATGTTTTAGGCGAGGCAATGCTTGGTTGACCTCACAGATTGCAAGGACGTTGTCAGCTTACAGTCTCTTATGTTTTATTTTGGTTTTTTATGGCTACAGCACCTGGTCCTCCTAGGTGGTCTCCCATCCAAGCACTAACCAGGCCCGACCTTGCTTAGCTTCCGAGATCAGACAGGGTAAAGAACATTCAGGGTGGTGTGGCCATAGACCACATTCTTGAAATTCTTAACTCTTCAACAGGGAGCCCCATGTTTTCCGTCTACACTGGGCACCCCAAATCACGTAGCCGTCCTGGTTATGCAGTGTTCTACCCTGCTAGGTTCAGGCAGCGCATCTCAAGCAGTGTTCTCATGAGACTCAGGGACCAGCGGGTGACCTCGTGGGGCCAAGAATGGCCAGAGAAAAGAACTCCCCATCCCGCTGAAGTCTCCGTTTCGAACAACACATTGTACATCATTGTGGTTATTCTTGCCTCATTTTACCTCGTTTTTAAGTGAAATCATAAGTTGCTTATCTGGTATTTTATTCGTGTTTCTTGGAATTTCTCATTTAAATTTTAAATTCCTCTTGACAAATGTTTTGATGCAATCGCAAACTAAAAAATCAGAAGCACGCTTCAAAGAAACTTTTTTCCAAACCAGCTGAACGTCCCCCCCGGAATACATTTGTACGCATCTCCTACAAACAAGAACGTTGGCCTACGTAACCCCCGCAGAACCCTTAAAATCAGGCAGCGCACGTCACCTCCTCCTCAGCAAGTCCCACCGACTGTCCCACGAAGGTCAGCGCCGTGTGTCACGCTCAGCGGTCATGTCGTTCGGTCTTCGCTCTGTCCTTGACTCTCACCGCCTTGCCACTCTGCGGAGTGCGGGCCAGGCATTTCGTGGGCTGTCCCCCAGTTTGGGTTTGTCTGAAGTTCCCGATTAGGATCAGGCCGTGCGTCTTTGGCGGGAACATCACAGGAGAGATGCCGAGCGCTGGCGGGGGGCGCAGGGCCCCCGTTTTGACCGCCACTGGCCGCGTTCGCTCACGTTGCCTGACTGAGGGGGAGTCTGTGAGGCTTCTTTCTCCGCCGTGAAGTTAATTTTTCCCTTTGACGGTGATGAGTATTTTTGCGGGAGGAATGTTAAGACTATATGAGTGTGCTATTCCTCATTAACCTTTTAGTTTATTTGTTTACAACTTTGTGAACACATCATTTTTATAGTCCATGGGCTGTAATCCACTGCTGTCATTATTTATTCCGACACTCAGATTGTCCCCGATTTTGTTGGTGGGCGTCCATTCAAGCTGTCATTTCATGCAAGGCTGTTGTTCTTGGAGCACATTCTTGCTTTCTAAACAAGATGTTCCAGGCACATCTTAAACTTTTCCAGAATCAGCCACCTCTCCAAAGAAGCCTGGTTCCTTCTAGCGGAAGGTGGTGTTTAGAAGTCCAGATCTGGGGGCACGTGTGCCCCTTGTGACAGGGACGTCACCGCTCCCCAGCCCTCAGAGTGGATGGAGCTGGGGAATGTGTGTGTTATAAATGTGTGTGCGATGCACAGCTATACACACATTTACATCTTTATTTCTACGTGGAGAGGTAGATATGTTGAAAATCATCACTTCATTCTCACTTTTCTTCTTTTTCATATTTGTAACGATCTTCTCCAATAATAAACACCTGCCTCTTATTTTCCTGAAATATGCTTACACATTTGATCAGTCTCCCTGTCTGTAGCCAATCTCCCATCTCTGCCACCATCTCCCACCACAGGGACACCCGCCTCACCTATCAATATACCCTTAACGCTGTGGTCAGAAGGATTCTGCATCTCACGGGAAAGTGTCCACGCTCAGGGGAAAGCAATGTGATTGATTGGCATTGTCTGCCGTGGATGGAGGACAGGAAGTGTGGGACGACCAGACCTGCACGAGCCACCCCTGGCTTAGGGTAATTGATAGCAGTGCCCGTATTGATCAGGCGACCATGTAATTATGAGACAGAAATTATATTTAATAATTGCAGTTAATAACAGTTGGTGATTACACGGGGACGCCAGGCACCAGTGAAGTCATCTGGTTATCCACCGTACTGGGTTGTAGGTCTGCTCTTGTGATCTTTGGCCTTTTTGTCAAGGTCACACTAGATTTCCTTTGCCTGCTCCCTTCTGGCTTGCCGCTCGCCTTGTGCACACTGAGCAAGTCCCTAACAAGGCCCGTTCGGGATGACAAGGGTGCTGTGGCTTCTGCTGGGGGCTCACAGGGCCCTTTTTAATCTTCCGGGTTGGCCCTGGGTAACTTCAGGAAGGTGACAGTATCTGACCCTCTCCTGCTACAAAAGAGTCCCCCTGCCCATCCTCATCCCAGTTCCCCAGATTGATGTCCCCAGAACCCGAGCTCCGCAGAGGGTGGTCAGCAAATGCGTCAGAAACCGGGCGACCCGTCTTCTCTCTGACGTCCTGAGACTTTCAGAGTCCAGTTGTGGAAAGCGCTTGGATAAAATGCAGTTGTGGGCTTGTCCAACTTTATGCTAAATTTGTTCATCCTACAGATATTTGTTGGGGGCCTTCTATCACTTAGCTCTGGAGCCAAGAGAGTAATGCTTCTGCCACAAGAGGTGGCATCTCTGGACCCTGAATCCCATGACGAGACCCCTGACCCCTGACTCCACTCAGCCTTCTGCAGAGTGCTGGGCAGAGGGTCGGGCGAAGGGTGGCTTCATTTCCCCATCCTCCCAAGGGTCACTTCCGGTCTCGTTCACTTGCAACAGTGGATGTGCTCGTCCTGGGACTAGGGAGCCAAATGGTGTTTGATGGACCATCCTGTGTGTACGTGACACCAAGGATAGGGCAGCAGCGTTAGCCTGTAGGAGGGGACGTGGAGGAGATCCAGTAGCTGGCCCGCCAGGCCTTCCAGGCCTGGCCACGCTGAGCCCTGTCCACTCTGGGTCACTGCCCGGTCAAGTTCAGCAGGTTTTCCTTTAACAGAAGGAAGGTAAGATCTGGCTCCCCTACTTCCCATTTGAAAGCCTTGGGCTATGGACGAGCCCTCAGGCTCCCTGATGCACAGCAGGGAGGGGAGCGGTGGAGGAAGGGCCAGCCAGGCTCCTGCGGTGGTCCCAGGAGTCATGGGCCCCCGGGCGACCACCACACAGGTGAAGAAGAGCCAGGAGGTAGCTGTCCACTGAACGCAGAGACAGCACCAGGGCCTGTGGGCATGAAGCAGCAACTGAGCAGGAAGTCTCCACGGAAAACCCGCCCTCCAGCTTGTGAGGATGCAGGAAATTATATGGGTGGGAGGGGCGCCGTAGTTGGCTTTCAGAGTGGCCGGCTCGCCGGAGGAATCTCAAATAAACGAAAGGATGAGCGAGTGAATGAATGAGTGAATGAGTGAATTCTGGGTCCCGTGGCAGAGAGGTGGGCGTGCTGGCAGGGAGGGGCCGCTGTGAGGAAACCAGCGCTGTAGAGAAACTGAGGACGCCATTCAGACACTTACCAGCACCGCTGCGTGTGACCACACAGGGTCCCCGCTGCCCGCCCGGGGCGCGTGCTGTGGTCCCCAGCCTGCCAGTCTCCGGCCCTGTTCTCTTCCGCTCATTTTCAGCCTCACACGAGCCGGTCCCTCCCAAGCCCTCCTTAGCAGCCCCCTTTCAGTAGAGTTGGGGGTCTTCCTCCTTCCCGGGGACTTAAGCTTCCATGACCTTGGCATTGCCCCAGCTCCTGGGGCCACTTCTCTCAGCTGGCTCCAGCTCCCAAAAGCAGGAGCCAAACCTCTTTTAGGACAAATCAAAACCCAGCAGCCTCCCCAAGCCAGATGGCGGGGCCCACGTCTGAGAGCTGAATTTTTCAGATTTTTTTTTTCCCAAGCAATCTGCTAATGGAGGCGAGAAGGAGGCTCGCGGAGTGTTCAGCTGCCTCTGTCAACATTGGGTAATGATGGGGGAAAGCTGGCACCTCACAGTAAACTGTGAACCTCCAGGTATCCCCAAGCGCCTGCAGCCCCCGTTGCCCTCCGGCAGAGGGGGCTGTGCCCCACCAGCCCCAGGAGACCTGCAGGTGGGTCTGTTCTGGGGGCTGGATTGGCCAGCAGCCTTGGAAATCTATTTATGGGACCCACAGAATTCCCCCTTATGTAGAACCAGAGGAAACTGACAGCTTTGATTGACAGAGAGTGCCATGAAAAGCAAAGGAGCACGTTTCCATTTTTGAAGCGGCGATGCTTTTCTCGGGGTGCACGTGGGCAGGGCCGTGGAGGGCAGCTGGGACCAGAACTTCTGCGAGCAGGCAGCCTCTCCCTCCCCCCTGCTCCTGCTGGGCCGGCAGGGCCTCCTGGCACCCTGCCCCCCTGCGGCCCCACACCTTCCCCCTTCTTTCCCGGGAGCCCGGGCTGCACCCTCCTGGAGGCCCCCTGCCTTGTCATTCTCAGGATGGATGAGCCAGGGCCACAGCACGTCCGCCAAGCACTTGGCATGAATCCCCCCAAACGCCGGAAGTCATCCGTGCCACCCACCCTGTCGCTTCCCATCACCAGGTCTGTCCATCTTGTCTCCTAAACAACTCGAATCCAACCAATTCCCCAGCCGACTGCCAGCCCTACCTCTAAAATGTAGATTTTGTGAATATTCAGGGTTGGCGAGGCCAGCAGATCAGGAGGTGGTGGCCATGGAAAGACAGTTTGTTACGGCTCCCCGGGGAGGGGGTGCACGCCATGCCACACAGGGCCGTGTGGGCGGCCCCAGGGCTGGTCAGAAGGCAGAGGGAGCGGCGGAAGTGTGCACACCACCCTTCATTGTGGTTTCTGCAGGAAGGGACAGACAAGCAGTCACGTGTCAGGAGGGGCCAGTTTGAATAGTTTCAGCAGGCTCCGGGGCACGGGGGCTGCCCCTGGTTGTCTGGTACCTGCCGTGGGTGATGAGGGCAGGGGACAGTGGCCCCAAGTGTGAGAGCCCCGTAGAGGAAGCGGGGTGTGGCTGGGCCTTAGCTGGTTTGCATATCAAGGTGATTTGCAGGCTAGTTATTCACTCTCTCTCTAGAAACT
Organism: Eidolon dupreanum; assembly: GCA_028627145.1. Lineage (NCBI taxonomy): Eukaryota > Metazoa > Chordata > Mammalia > Chiroptera > Pteropodidae > Eidolon > Eidolon dupreanum. Next base: position 2,163,420 of record CM053502.1, read on the forward strand.
GGCTGGCCCTGGGAGGGGTGGCCTCTCCAGGGTCAGTGGGGTCCCAGACATCAAAGCTTCAGAAAAACAGAACGTGAAGAGGCATGATAGACCCCCCTTCCCCCGATCCTTGCCAGGGCTGCCCCCAGACTGTCGCCAAGCTCTGGACCTTCCGAATTCTCCTCCACACAACAGCCAACATCCCAAGAAACACCTAATCCGGCCGTTTCGTGCACGCACGTGCGCACACAGCCTCGCCTGCTGGAAAGTTGAGACCCCGGTGGCCCTTCCTGCTCCAGCCTCATCTCGGCCGTGCGCCGTGGCCTCCCCTGCCAGCCCGGCCTCTTGCAGGTTCTCACGTGTGCCCTGTCTATCCGCCTGGGCCACCTGCCCTGCCCCTCAGCCTGCTCACACCTGCTCTGCCTTCCAGTCCGTGTGGAAGGGGCCTCCACTCTCTGGGCATGGGCCTCAGCCGGTGTGGGTTCTCGGTCCAGGAGCGTCTCTCCCTGGGCTGCACACCCACCAGGGCGACCCCGACCTCTGCACAGGGCGCGGCTCCTGGCAGATGCTCACGGTGGGTTTCTAAACCTCTTGGTGACACTATAACATAGATATTCCTGCTTATTCTCATTCCTCGGATGAGCAGATGGGGTCGCGGGTGGCTCAGTGGCTTCCAGGCCACACAGAGAGGGGCAGAGCTGGGCTCCAAGCCAGGCTGGTATTGCCGCAAAGTCCCTAACCTCCCCGTGTGCTCCACGGTTGCCCTCACCCCCAGGAATCATCTCTTACAGGGGACAATCAAGGCCAACCCCCAGAGAGACGCACCTGTGCCCCCAACCCACCTCCCAGGCTCTATGTCCTATTTTGGGCAAAGAACCAGCATTGGTAAGTTTGGAGGGATGCTCAAAGGTGAAGGGCGCTCTCCCCACTAACTGCTGGCTGGGGGTATTATCATCCTCAGATGCTAAAACAAAGTTCCACAAACTGGGAGGCTGAATACAACAGGAATTTATTCCCTTGTGGCTCCGGAGGCGAAAAGTCCAAGGTCGAGGGACCGGCGGGTTCAGGCTCCCTCTGAGAGCCCGAGGAAAGGTGCCCCCTCGCTTCTCCCTGCCGCGGGGGGCCCAGGCTCTCCTTGGCTGTCACGCATCGCTCCAGCCTCTGCCTGTCGTCACATGGCCACGTGTCTGTGCACGTCCATGTTTCCTTCTCGTAAGGACATGGTCCCGTTGGACTTAGGGCCGCCCTCATCCAGGGTCGCCTCATCTGAATTTAATTACATCTGCAATGCCCCTGTGTCCACAGCGGGTCGCATTCTGAGCTTCCGGGTGGACGTGAATTAGGGGGTCCTGATTCAACCAGTCCAGGAGGATTTTCTCTTCCTCCTGGGTGTGTCTCAGGACCTGGGACATGGAGTGGCCTGGACTTGGGCCCCGTCAGAGCCCATCACGTCCAAAAGTGGGATGTAGAAGGCCTGGAGGGGGGGGGGGAGGGTAGCCAAGCCCCGCCGAGCAGCAGGGCCAGCTCGCTGTCCCCCGCTGAGCCGTCACTTCCGTGGCCGGACAGCAAGGGTTGGACCCAAGACTCCCCGGCCGTTACCCAGTGGCGAGGTTCTGGGGTCCGGCCTGCTCCACAGCCTCTTTCTTCATGGGTCTTTATTTTTTAGCAGAAAAGCAAATGAAAAGATGTCATTGTCATTGCCTTTTTAAAACATCGGCGAGTCACACACCTGCGTGTTCAGACTGTAGAAAACCCGCGGGAAGAGTCGACCCACCACGTGGCTCCTTTCCATCAGCGGGTCGGCTGCCGCACGCTTCTCGAGCACCCGCTCTGGCCCCCCCGGACGCGGGCCAGGGGTGGGGGGATGAGATGGACAGCGGCCCCGCCCTCGGGGGCTCGCAGCCGCAGACCGCGATGTCCTGACGGTGGAGAGTTAGCAGGAGGCACGTGGGGGCTGGGGTGCCGGCGAGGGAGGAAATGGAACCGTGGGGGTCGGGCTGGGGCTGCGGCAGACCGGCGGGGTGGGGGGCAGGGTGGGGGGCCGATGAGCCTGCTCGGGCCCCGTGAGCGAGCGCTCCTCCCCGGGAGCCACACGTCTGCACAGCCTCCAGCTCCCAGACTCCCTCTCCCCCCACTCTTCCTTCCTGCAAGTCCTGAAGCGGAGCGATAACCAGGATGCCTCCATGCTTGGCTCCCCGTGTCCCCCCAGCCACCTTCCTGGGACTCAGATCCGCTTCAGGCCCATCAGGCTGCAGCAGCTTCTTATCTCCTGCTTCCCAGGCCCTGTTCATCCAGCCCAGCAGGGCCCCGAGGCCTGTGCTGTGCCTGGTCCCGTCCCTCCCTGGCCTGCTGCCCGTTCCAGCCGGGGCTGGATCCCCCACCAGAATGACCAGCACTTCTGTTTGGATGTGGTGGGAAGCGGGCAGGGCGGTGTTCCAAGGCCCAGGAGATAAAGAGATGGGAAGGGAAGCCCCAGCCCCCATGTCTGCCAAGGCTCGACCCCCCTGTCGAGGCACGGAGGGTAAGCTGGGGCTCCCGGGTTGGCACCTGGCCTCTGTCTGCAGGCCCCGTCGCTCTCCACTGAGAGCCACTCACTCCCGGGCACTGTGACAGGAGGCTATCGGAATTAAAGGAGGATTCCGGCAGCTGTGGTCGTTAAGATGAAAGTCGCACTAATGACGGCAGCGTTATTTAGTTCTGATATCTTAATTTAATTGGATTTTTTTAATTAAGAAAAAGACCCATAATCTTGTGGGCACTGGGCTGGTGCTGCCTTTTCATAAGTTCCCCTCTGAGGGCTGGGCCACAGAAAGCCCTTTCCCCCTGCCTGAGGCCATAGTGACTTCCGGGAAGAGGGACAACGGAGCCTGAGATCCGAGCCGGACAGGAAGCTCAGAGGCTGCTCAGGGAGAAAGGTTACGATCCTCCCAACGTCTGCAGCTCAGGAGGGGGTGGCAGCTGGTGCCGATGGTGCCACCTGTGCCCATGGGCACGGCTAACCCCGCCCCCACTGAGAGGGCCCTGAGCGGCAGCTCTCCGGGGCCACGGGCCAGTCTCTGCCCCCCAGACACGAGCCTCCTGCCTCTTGTCTGTCGCTCGGTGGCCTTGTCCTCCTCAAGGTCACACCAGCTCTCCCAAGCCCGATCTCTTCCCGGGAGAGGGAAGCTGGTGGGGCGTCCTTCCTGCCGCCCGCGCTCATCAGGCTGTGGTCTCCCCGCAACCTGCCGCCCTCCCCCGCAGGGCCCTGGAAGCCAGAGGCTGCCTGCTGACGGTGATTGATGCTTTACCAATAGGAGTGGAATGAAGTTTTAATAGTGTCAGATTAAAGGATCAGGGAGTGGAGGGAAGCAGGGAGCTTGGCTGCTGGCCTTCAGATCTCCTCCCTGAGCAAAGCCTGGAGCTGTGCAGAGGGCCGGTGAAAGCCACAGACCAGTTTGAGGGGGTGAGGTCCCGTCCTGGAGGGTTCCTGAGTCGCCGGGCGTGCTCGGAGCCTGCCTCATCACGCAGCCCCCTGGGGGCCTGGGAGCAGAGCTCACGAGCTTGGCGCCCTCAGTGAGGCATGAGCCCCCCATCCCGGGTCTACGCAGAACCTCCAGCCTCTGGGAGGTCCAGGGCCAGACAAGGCCGGGGGTCCCGGCTGGAAGAGTTCTAGAAGGAAGCACAAATCAGATTTTCAGCGAGTTTTGAAACGTGTTGAGGTTCTTCCTGGCTTTCTGCTCTTCCTAGGAAAACGTGGTTTTTCTGTCATTTGCGGGGTTCTTTGTTAATAAATGCATATTCCCTCCCAAGTCATCGGTGACTCAGGGCCCAGGCTGCTGGTGCATGTAAATGGGGATGTGGCATCTGGCTGCAAGAGGGTGACCCTCTTCCTCTGTCCTTGAAGGGGTTTTGGTGCCCGCCTCGTGGTCCCTCGTCCCCGGGAGGGAGAGGGGCCTGCGTGTCTGCAGGCCCACGTGGGGGACTGCCACCAGTTCCTGCAGCCCCTCGTGTCCCCTCTTGTCCCCTGAGGCAGAGGCACTGGACATACACATGCTGACTCACCCCGCAGCCCAGGCTCCTGGCTCTGAGCTCACGAGGGTGACAGGCTGAGCGGAGACTAATAGTAGCCTGCCGTTGACCTGCGGGGGTGTGGACAGAGAACCAGGCCCAGGACGTGAGATGTCCTGGCCCTCTGGGCTCAGTCCTGTCCTCTGTGAAAGAGCCAGGCCCTCAGGATACACTGCCATCTGGGTCGGGACAAAGGCCCCGGCTTCTTAAGCCAGCCATTAGGGCCCTCAGGAGCATGACCCGACGGCTAGGGTCTAAGGTCATCGATGTGCATTTCAGTGGGTGTAAGACCAGTGTCACGCCCACCCCAACGTACCCCGTTAGCTTGCTAATGAACCCGCCCAGCGGTGTGAGTCCAATGTGCCTGCCGGTGGCCTCTGCAAAGTGTCGGGGACAGTGGGACACAGGCTGGGCAGTTTGCCAGGAGGAAGGAAAGGGGCAGCTGGGCGCTGGGGCCTAGAGAGGCCAGGCCAGGCCGGGCTGGAGGGGGCCAGGAGGAGGGTTGGGGTGTTGACCTCACGAGGCCTGGGGGACAGGACCCTCTCAACGTGGATGACTGGCACCTGTGGCTAATGGGAGCTGTATGGGACAGTGTTGGCGCTGAAAGTCCTGCCGTCCACTTCCGGG
>CM053502.1:2168572-2200304 GCA_028627145.1 Eidolon dupreanum
GGTGGCACACGGATGACGGTAATCAAGCTGGATCTCATTTTGTCAGCAAAGAGATGCTTTCCGAAGCATCTGTCAGGTGCAAATCACTGAATACAAACCACCGAGCGAGTCCAGAAAGCCGGGCTTCGGCTGGTGCCTGGTTTCCAGGGGCCATGGCTCCCAGCTGCCTCTGGGGGTTCGCGGTGGCCTCTGTGGCCATGTGGACAGCTGGCTCAGGAAGAACAGACCCAGGAAGAGTATGAGGGCTGACCAGTGCCGGACACAAGGCCTAGGGGTTCCCGAACACTGATCTCAAGCTTGGGACAAAGACCTGTCATCAGACAGGACGTCAGAGAGCGGTCGGCAGCTCCCTCGGAACCTGTCCACCCATGGAAGCCGGGCCGCGTGGAAGAAGCCACTGGGCACCGTATACAGGGAGCGACTGAAACGTCCTTTCCTGGGGACACTGAGTGTCCCATCACTGGGCGTGCCCAAGCTGCGACCAGGTGGCACCTGCAATGACCGGCTAATCCTGAGGGTTCCTCGGTGCTCAGATAGGGGGATCCCCCCTCCAGCCCTAAGTTTGGGGATGGGGGTCAGGAGGGACACAGGAGTGTGTGGAGGAACAGGCCCCCAGTAGGCCGATACCGCAGCCAGCGAAGGGGTGGACCCCAAGACGGAGGTCACTCCCATGCCACCCTCCTGAACCACGTGCCCGCAAGGAGGCTCTGCCTGCTGCTGCAGCTGCTGCCGCCGCCACCGAGAACCCAGAACCAGGCAGACCAGGGGCCTCCTGGGCCCAGGCCATGTCCAGCAGGACCCCCCGCCCAAGTGCCCTCTGACATAGCCTTCCTGTTAAACCACCCACACCCCGGGATGGAGCATCCTCCCCTTCTCCGTCTGCTCACCCCAACTCATCCCTCCGTCTCAGCTATAGGCCCTGCCCGGCCACCCAGCCGGGCTCCACCCCCGCCCCCAGGCCTCCTCAAGACGGCAGGGGGACACCAGACTGAAGCCAGCTCCCCACCCTGAACCAGAAGGGGCTATGCCAGCCTCCTCAAACTCGGCAGAGCACCCAGAAATGTGGGAGATGATAGAGCCGATCCCCACAAACCCTTCCTGTTCTCTGCCATTCCTCGGGGCCCTGTGCAGGGCTGAGCATGTTCAAGGCTGTCTGTACATGTTTGTGGGATGGCCGAGTGGGAGGCGACTGGACCCAGCTTTGGTCCACTCCCATGGGGGCCTGAGCAAGGAACCAAGGCCCCAGTGTCCAGGCCCTGGGGGCCAGGCTGCTCGGTGGCACCTCCCCACCCCCAAGACCAGGCCAGGACGTAGAGTCAGAGCTGGGGGCCAGGATGGGGCACACGTCCCGCTCCTGTGAACCTCCACTGTGTAACCTCAGGCCAGTCGCCCACTCTTTCTGCACCCCGATTCCGCTTCTGTAAAATGAAAGACGCAGCTGTGCCTGCACCGAGGCCAACAGCATCCGGCCAGCTCGGCCGGGCCCAGCTTGGCTCGGGGCCTCTGCAGGTTCAAGGGGCCCAGGCCACTGTGTCATCCCATTTCCTGGGAAGTTCCCGGAGACCACCTTAGCTGGAGGTTAGCCAAGGGGACCACCCCAGGGCAGAGATGCCCTTCGGGGTGGCCGCCACAGTCAGACGCCTCTGGCCTGGACCCTCCTAAACCCTTCCTGACGCGCACGCAGGCAGCCCTATTCCCGAAGCCACCGTCGCCGTCTTCCCCCGTCCCATCCTGCTCTTCCTTTGACCTGCTTCCTTTTCCCCTCCCCCTCGCCCCTCCCTCCTCACAATGCCCCGACCCTCAGCAGTGGCCCTGTCCTGGAGAAGTCCCCTCCCCCTGCGGGAGCCTGCCCGAGTCAGGCAGGAAGTCCCCCTCCGCATGGACAAGGGGACCAAGTTCCAAGAACTCTGGAGGGGGTGGAAACTGGACCTCGGACAAGCACCTGGAGGGAACCGAACGCCTGTTCAGAAGTCTGCAGCGTATGGAGAAAATTATGTAAAACTACAACAAGCTTCCCGGAAATCTAATAACTCTGGGCTCTCCGGTGTCTGGGGCGGGAGCGGAGCAGCGAGCCGTCGCTCAGAGTGTGCGTGTGCGTGTGCATGCATGCGAGTGTGTGGGGGGCATATGTGCATACGTGTGCATGTGTGAATGCATGTGTGCACGTGTGCATGTGTGCGTGCGCACTGTGTTAGTGTGTGCATATGTGTGCATGTGTGTGCATGTGTATGTGCACGTGTGTGCATGCACGTGTGCATGTGCACATGTGTGTGCACGTGTGTGCACATGTGTGCTTTGTGTGCACGTGTGTGCATGTGTGTGCATGTGCGTGTGTATGTGTGTGCGCGTGTGCGTGTGTGCATGCGTATGTGCTTATGCATGTGTGTGCGTGTGCACATGTGTGTGTGCATGCATGTGTGTGCGTGTGCACATGTGTGTGCACATGCATGTGTGTGTGCGTGCACGTGTGCGTGCATGGCTCCGGCTACAGGCGCACAGCCTGGAAACGGTCCGGGAAATGCGGCTGCAGGAAGGCTCCCGGCGCCAGTCAGGCTTGGAACACACACGCACAGGGCACAGCTCGTCGTGCTCGGGGAAGGCAGCGGCACCGGGAGCCAGGAAGGCGTCAGCTTCGGTTCCAGAAGCAGGCGTGCCACCCAGCGCTCGAGCCAAGCACATTAGCTCCATCTCGTTTTCACATGAATCGCGTGCCTTCGAAGACTTCACAGTTTGAGTTCCTGATGTTTCCAAATTTCTCTGCCCTGCAGCAGAGTTGTCAGCAGTTTAATCAAAATGTTGTGCTCGTCGGCGGTGAAGGGAAACTCGGATCTGCAGCCTTCGCCTCACCTGCTGCAAGACCGGGGGGCTCATTGCTCCGGAGCCTTGGGGATCTCACAGACGCCGGCTCGTAAGAGAGACCGATCCCACGGACTCGCCCTGACTCTTGCAGCTATGTCCCCGGGTCCCATGGGGGCTTCCCTTCCATCTGCAACCTGGGGACAACCACGATGGTGGGTGAAAACGTTGTGACATCTGATGAGCATCCCCAATGCTTCCAAAACTCTTTCTGTCCTTTTCAGTCCCTTCTGTGGTAGTTGGCATGTGGCTCCTGCTGCTATGACAAAGACCAAAAGAACGGTGGCTTAAACGAAATAGAAGGCCGTTTCTCTTGCACAGAGCACTTTGAGGTTGATGTGACAGCTCCGGTGTCAGGGGTCAGCCATCTGGGCTCCTTCCAGCTGGTCGCTCTGCCATTCCTACGGTGTGGCCCTTTCTTACATGGTCCAAGATGGCTACTCCGGCTCCTGCCATCACAACTGCATCCCAACCAGTGGGAAGCGTAGAAGAGAAAGTGGAAGGCACGTTTCTTTTCTTTAAGGACAGGGCCCATAAGTTGCATACCACACTTCCATTCATATGTCATTGGCCAGAATTGGGTCATGTGGTCACCCCTACTTGCAGGGGAGTCTGGGAAGTACAGTCTTCCGCTAAGAACTGCCAGCCTAACATGCTTTGGGAAACAGGTTCTGCGTGTGAGTTATTCAGGGCCAAGTGGAGCTGAGCTCCAGCTGGGTGTCCCCACAGGGCCCCAGCTTAGAATTGCTCAGCTCAGCTCCAGGCCTGACTCAGTCCCCATCTGGGGGTCGGAGTTGATCGAATTCTAGTGAACAAAGCTCAGTGTGTCTCATCCTGGAAATTCTGGGGTCTGTTCCAATGCAGCTGGTCTGAGACAGCACCAGCTTCGGCCCCAGGAAACAGCCACAGCGTGAGCGAGGGCCTGGGCAGGTGGGATCAGCTCTGAGTGGGGAAGAATGGCAGACACGCTCTGAGCCCCGGTCCTGCCAGCCTGGTGGGGCTGGCTCGGTGACCTTCGCTGCCCAGAACCGCAGTAGCTCTGAGCCGCCGTGCCCGACCTTTGGCCCCCAGCTCTGTGTGAGCTTGCAGGGAGCCACATGGAGCTGGTTCCCTTGGAGCAGTTCCGCTCCTCCGAGAGCCCATGGCTCTCTGCCCTGCCCCGCTCCTTGGCAGCCAGGAGGGGACCGGCGTGCCAGCCACTGCCCAGCTAGCAGCTGGCGAGTCATGACATCCAGAGTGAGGGATGACGGCTTGGGTTTTAAGCTGCGTTCACAGCCCCTCCCTGAGAGGCGATCTTGTCCCACTTGTCCCCATCCAGGGGCTCCTCCTGAGCACCCTGCTTAACCAGACGCCCCTGCATCGCCAAGCCAGGCCTGGGCCTTCCCGCAGCTTCTGCGACTCCGGTGATTATAGGCGGCCCCACCTCTGGGCTTGACTCTCTCTGATGGATCTCCCCAGAGCCCCCTGCTGTTTCTTCGGGGTCCCAAGACCTCTGAGACGGCGTCCTCAGCGGCACTGGGTGGGCCAACCAGGAGGACTGGCTGGGGTTCGGAGGAGGAGGATGGTGGTCCCTCCCCTGTGGCCCCCTGGCTGTCAAATGCCATCGTGGACATTAAAGTACACAGATTTGGGGGCCGCAGCCACCCAGCTGCACACCGGAAGGAAAGTCATGCAGAGCCAGAAGCTGGCCCTCTTTACCGAGGTCAAGCGCTGAGCCCGGGCCAAGCCCTGTGCTAAGGGCGGTCACCCAAGGCCAGCCGGAGTCCCTCAGGGACTCCTGCCCCCACCTACACTGGACGAGAACAAGCTTTCAGAGTGCCTGCTCTGAGTCGCGCCCGGTGCTGGCCCTGGGGAAGTGGCTACGAGGGAGAAATCCCGGGCCCTGCCCTCAGGAAGATAAACCCAAAAAGCGGCACCGGCCGGCGGGTCCAAAGCACGTGGCCCTGGGAGCGAAACAGACGGCTCTGCCATCAGGTACCTCGAAACCCAGAAAGCAAGGGTGCAGTAGTCGGCGGGCTTCCCGCGGGGTTTACCCGGGCCTGGGTGAGCGCGTAGGAGACAGGGGCGAAGGCAGACACGTGGCGGGGCACCGAGGTGCCGGCGCCGTGTCCTGTGTGCGGCTTTCAGGGCAGGGTGGACATGCAGCGACAGAAGTCTTGTCGAGTGAGGGGAGGTGGAGGCCGTGTCGAGCGCCGGGTGATAAAGGTCACGTCGATGGTGGGGAGCAGAAGTCACGTCGAGTAGAGGGAGTGGAGGCCATGGTGAGGAGGCCAAGCTGAGGGAGAGAGGACGGAGGTTATGCTGAATTTGAGGGCACAAAGGTCACGTTAGGTAAAAAGTGGAAAGGGCCGTGTTGATAGTTGGATCGGCTGTCACGCTGAGGTTGAGGGTGGAGGCCACGTTGACAGTGAGGGCAAAGGCCAGCCATATTCAGCATGGTGGCGGACGCCATGTTGAGGCTGCAGGTGGAGAGGCTGTGTTGAAGGGGGTAGAGGCCACGTCAAGTGTGGGGTTTGAGTGGGCTCCCCCTGCCCTCAGCAATCCTAGTTACCCAGTCACCTTTGGGCCTTGGGCACCTGCAGCCTATTGGTGCGTTCAGGAGCCAGGGCCTCAGCTCCTTCCCAGGAACTCCCCGGAAGGCCACGCTCCCAGCCTCTGTGCGGCGGCCACCAGGGGCCTGGCAAAGTCCAGGGCAGGTGGAGGCAGAGAACCCCACATCGCTGAGAAGTGGCTGAGGTGGCAGAGAGCCTGGAAGCAAGCAGGCTGATGAGCAGGCACTTGCCTCTTCCAGGAGCCCCTCACCCCACACGTTAGGCCAACAGAGCCCCCGGTCCCCAGGGCCCCCCCTCCACCCGCCCCAAGGCCCTCATGTTGCAACACCCAAGCCTTGGGCTGTCTAGTCAATGCGTCTGTTGTTTTCACATAATTTTCCAGAAAAAGACCAAAGATCCAGGAAGAGGGGCAGTGTTTATTTGTTTTGCTTTTTTGCTTAGATTGTAATCCTGGTGATTATAGAAATATCAAGATGTAAAATCAACAAAGGCTTTCCTTTCCCGACCCTGCACCAAACCCTGTTCCTGGTCGATGAGCGCCACCTGGTGGCCAGTAGCTGCAGAGCGGCTCCGAGAGGCGAATCCTCTGGGCGAAGGGGACTCCCCAGGCTGGGTCGGGAGCCCACGGACGCGGGGCACCGTCCCGCCCCTGCCCCCCGGGACCTGGTGCCTGGGCTGTGGTGGTGGGAGGCCATCTAGGGCCTGCTCTGTGATTCTGGGGTGGTGGGCTTCAGGCGAGGTGGGAACAAGCGGAAGGGGGCCCTGGCGAGAGGTGTGTCCCTTTCCCTCCCTGACTCAGTCTTCCGGTGCCTGGCAAGCGCAGGCAGAGTCTCGGCTGGAGTCCGCGGGCCACGCAGGCGCAGTTAGCAAACCGGGTCCCAGAGATGCTGCCCCCAAAGCCGCAAGCGGGGGTGCCAGGGATGGGCAGTGAAAAGCAGGGGTGGGCGATTAGCCTGGGGGAGGAGAGGCCGCCCTTAGAAAGGGTGGAGGGTCTCCTTCTGACCAGAAACGTTCGTTTGGAAGCGTGTCCCAGCGCCCCCGCCTCTGAAGCAAGACCCTCAGGACAGGACTGAAGGTCCTGGGGTCATGAATGAGCTTGGGTGCACCCGGGTCGCCCACCACTGGGGCTCAGGGCAGCCAGAGAAGCTGTGCCTCCCCCCTGATTCTCATGCTTTTGGGGAGATCCCAGCCTAAAGCAGACTCCAAGGAGAGGCCGACCAGGAGCCCTGTCGTCAGCATCAGCTGGTTCTCGACCAGGGCAGGGAGGAGGCAGACACTGGTCCAGAACGCACACGAATAATTCGGTGTATAGTTCCTGGGTGTGCCAGGACCCTGTGAGGTCTTTCCATAGACTCTGGGTTAAGACGTGCTACTCTAGAAGTTTCCTTGGATTGAAAGGTAGATGTTAGTGCCAGGCGCATAATGGGATCTCGCCAGGTACTTACTGACTTGAACTCGTCAGGAACCCTGGAAGGCCGTAACGGGAAGCCCATCCGTGTCCCGTCAGCAGATGGAGCCCGCGAGGCCTGGAAGGTTCTGCTCTTTGCCTGTGTCTGTAGGATTTGGAGTCACTGGGGAAAGATAAACAAGACAGAGGGCCTGGGGGTACTCCCCTGACCATTTTGCTTGTCCCTTTGGTTAGGAGTTGCTGGCAGGGGGAGCAGGCGATGTGGGTCCCCGTGAGTCCCCCTACTCCTGCTGGAACTGCTTCTGGGCACCTCCCAGCCTGGCCCAGAGCAGGCAGCGGGCCTGGAAGGCAAGGCCATTTTCAGTTTGGGGCTGGCTTCTTTTCCCTGCTGTGCAGGGAGGATCCAGGCTTGTTTTGCAAATGAGTCTTTCTCCCTCTGGCTAAATTGTATTTAGCTGAATTGGCCCCCAAGCAGGAGAGCTAAAGGAGAAATAATTCTTTTGATTTCCTGGCTACTTGCCACTCAGGGCCATTTGGGCGCCAGGCACCCCAGGCCATTACAAAATTCCCGGCTCCATCTTAACCTTCCCCCCCTCTCACTCCTGCTTCGAGGAGGCACGCCTCAGTGTGGGGCTGGCCCGTGCCTGCCTGCCCCCGTTTGCTGACACAGCCCTGCTGACACTGGGCGCTGGTTTTGTTAAACTTCCCGTTCGTTGCCAACATTGAAATCTCCAGATTTTCAGCTTCTCTTTGAAAATCAAAGGTTCTGGGCCATATCATTGGGAGCTGAGCGGAAGCTACTTGGTTCGCTGGTCCCTGCCTGCCTCACGGGCACCATCTCCGGCCACGTGGAGGAAGCGTCTGAGCCCAGGGTCTCGCCAGAAGCGAGATGGAGACTGTCCGGAACCCCACGTGGTCCCCTGTCCCCACTGCCAGTGGCCTGGAGGGGCCGCTCGAGCTGCTGACGGTCACTCACGCCCTCTCGGCCCTGGAGCGGGGCCTGGGAGGATGGGCGACAGGTAAACCCCAGCTGGAAGAGGGTCCCAGGGCCGCGTGGCTCCTGGAAGCGAGACAGCTGCTGACACCTCTTCTCTGCCGGTCGACCTGCGCCTGCGGCGTCACTAACAGTCAGATTCTCGAGCGCTCCATGCTCTCACCGGCCGCGTGAAGAATCCGGCCCTGGGAATGACGCCACTTAGCAAATCGGGTCGTTCTTGGGGCCGCTCAGAAACACGCAGCCGAGGCCGCTTGCTTTTCATCAGGGAGCCCCCAGGAGACCCCCCGTGACACCAAGTGCGGAGTCGCGGGGAGCACCACCCCCACGTGGCCTGGATCTCCTGACTCCGGACTGCGATGCCCCTCCCCCGGCTCCGCCACCAAGTTCGAGGTCCGCCTGGCCTGGAGGAAGCGGCTGCGTTAGGTTCTCAGGCCCTCTGCCTTCTCCGGGCATGCTCACGGTACGAACGAGGCTGCACCTCCTGGTAGAAGACGCATAGGGGGACCCCAACGCCCCACACCCCTCAACACTCAGAACCCGGAGTCACAAGCCCATTCGGGACACACCCCATATGTCCCCGGCGCTTCAGCACCAGAAGAGGACGAATGAGAGTTGAGGGTGAGATGAAGAAATTGAACAGTAGGCGGGTGTCTCGATGTGAGGAGTTAAATCTAATGAAAATGTTATCCATTCGAACCAAGAAATCAGAAGCGGGGCCTTTATGCCTGTCAACAAGAATACGGTGAGAATTAAACCAAAGCAGCTGCCGGTTCCCACTGACCTTGTTGCCATGGAGACGGCGTCCCGGTGTCAACAACACGGAGGACCCCGACTGGGCTCCCTCAGGCTCCCAGAGGCCCCTGGCGCCCTCTCAGCCCCGCCCCCTCGCGGGGCCCCTGAACGGTGTGACCACGCGATGTGACTACACGTGTCCACTTGCCCGGGCATGTCCTGTGTTACACCATTATTGTCCGGCCAAATGCTCACAGCACCCGGTCGGTTTCCACGGTGACTCACCTGGACAGCGAGTCAAGCGGCCACCCTCTGTACGGGTCTTTACCAAGCGTTGAGTATGCGTCAGGAGAACTGGATGAGCCCAGGCCGACTGGGGCAAAGAGGAAGGGGACCCCACAGGCTTCTTTCGGGGGAGACTGTCTTTGTCACCAGCATGCCACTTGTCACCCGCTCACCACAGCACCAAGAAATCTCTTCCTAGGCAGAAAAGGCCAAACGTCAATTTCGGCAGGTGCCCCTCTGCTGTTACCGTAGTGACCCAAGCTCTAGCTGACGTGTCCTGTCATCCTTCTAGAAGTTACCGCCCCTCAGAGAAAGGGGGACAGGCAGCTGGCTCTCCCCGGGCCTCGAGCTCTCCTTTCTAACTCCTTGTCCACGTCCTCTCCAAAGTGTTGCAGGCATGACGTGTCAGAGCAGACAGGGTCCTCTCCCTCGGGGCCCTTGACCCTGCCCCAGCTCTCCTACTCGGCTCTCCTACGGACGCCAGCAAATCAGAATCCCGACTGTGGGGCCCACTGATCTGAGTGTCTTGAAAGCCCCTTGCGAAACAGTGACACGTCGTCAGGCGGACCGTTTTGCGGATGAGGAAACCGAGGCCAAAAGGAGGGAACGGCCGTCCCGAGGCCGCACGGCCCGGCCAGCACGGCCCGGCCAGCCTGCTCCCGCGGGCTCTCGGCGTGTCTGGCTTCCAGCCCCGTCTCCCCACAGAGTTAGCTCAGGCCCTGAGCCCAGGGCTTTGCCCTGCCCTTCGCTAAGGTCCCACCTCGGCTAAGGGCAGCCACGGCGACGGAGCACATCTGTGGCTTCCACTGACCACCAAGAGACAGCCGCCCCTGGGCCCTCATCTGTGACTCGCTGGGTTCCCTTCCCCAGCCCCCTCCCTCCCCTAAGGACCGGAAATCGAGGCAGAGAGCCCGTCGGAACCGACGCTGCCCACACGAGTCCCACCTTCTCTGGGAGGGGTCTTCCTTCAGGTTTCTTGTCTATAGAAGAAGTTTCCCCTCAACTCAGCCCAGCCTCCGTGATGAATGTGGTCAGGCCCCCGGGAACCCCAGCAGCCCGGCTCCAGCCGGCGACTCCCCCGGCACAGGCCCCCCTCCCCCTCTTGCTGGCTTCGCATCTTCCAGGAGCAAGGTCCGCAGCAGGTCCCGACTCCCACCCTGCACCCCAGAAGGCCCGGCCAGTTTCCTCTGGTCTGGGAGGTCCCAGCCCCCGTGAGAAAGGTCACAAGGCAGGAGCTAGAGGCCTCAGAGTGTCTGTCCTCTCCTCACTCCCACCTTCTATACTCAGAGAGGGCAGGGGACAGCAGGGTGGGTGGTGAGCCAGGGGACAGCGTCTGGGCCAGCCCCCGGCTCCTGTGTCTCTGGCGCAGCCACCAGCCCCCCTGTCAACTGACTCCCTCCATCCAGGAAGAGCAGTGAGTGTAGCCTCCAGTGGAAGGGGCCCCAGCCTGCCGACGGGCAGCTGTCCCTCTCCGCCCACTACCTGGCCATCTAGCCCTTCCTGGGTCCCTGACTCGGAACCACTCCCGTCCTGCTGCTCTGCTGCGTGACCCCAGGCCGTTACGGAAGTCACCTCGCTTCAGTTCTCGAATTCACAGACGGACGAGACCGCTCCCTCAAAGAGCTGATGAGAGACTGGAGCTGTAAACTCTGTTCCGGGGGCCTCAAACTCGGGCTGTCATCCGGCCCCCCGGGGGCCTGCGGGGACACAGACCTGAGCCCCACCCCCAGCGGGGCTGGAAAACTTGCATTTCTGGCGGGGTCCCAAGCGATGCTGGTGCTGCTGGTGGCTCTCGCTGGGAGCCACCGCCCTGTGCCCTGCCCGCAGGAACTGCTCGATGGCGGGTGGATAATTGCGTTATTTATTTATCTTTATACGGGAGCCAACATGTAAAGAACCTAGCACGGTGCCTGAGACACAGCGTAAGCTCGATAAGTGTTCATTTTGTTATTTTCATTACTGAGATGGGAGCTCCGCTGATAGCTTCCCGGGAGCAACCATGAACGGATGAAACGGGAGAACAGAGCCAGAGAGGCCGCGGTGGACTGGACGCTGTGTGCTCCGGCATCCCCTCAGCCAGCCTCTACGAGCCTCCGCTCCGTGCCAAGTGTCACTGTAAGCATGGGGACAGAGCAGCGGACCACTCGACAAGGCCCCGACGTCGTTCAGACTGGCTCCAGAGGGGCTGAGGGCTGGAGTACCTAGGAAGGCTTCCAGGGGGAGGTGGAGCCTGAGCTGGGCTGCTCCGGAAGGGTGACGTGCGAAGTGGCAGAGGAGGGGACGTTCTGGAAAGTCCCTGATCTCCGAGCCCCTTGGAGGCACACACAAGCGCACCCCCCGTGTGCGGCGCCAGGAAGCCTGGGGAGGCTTAAGTGCACTACTTTTCCTATCGAAATCCATTTCCTCCTGGTTCTGGAGGCCAGAAGTCCAAGATCAAGGTGTCGTCGGCAGGCGGTTGGTGTCTGGCGAGGCCTTTCGTCCAGGCTCGGTGACGGCGTCCTGGACGCGGCATCCTCACGTGGCCTTCGCCCCGAGTGTGCTCCGTCCTGGTGTCTCGTCCTCTCCTTACAAGGACACGAGTCCCGTTGACTTAGAACCCACCCTTACGATGTCACTTAACTTTAATCATCTCCTGAAAGGCTCCGGTCCCAAATACAGTCACATCGGGGTCAGGGCTTCAGCCTAAGGATGTTCGGGGCACACTTCCGTCCGTGCGGGGGGCAACAGCGGAGCCTGGCCTGGGCTCAGGCCTGTCCTGCCTGGCCAGAGCTCTCCACCTGCCCCCCAAGGCTGGGACAGAGCAGACGTAGCCCAAGCAGCCCCTGGCTGGCAGCCAGCCCGGGCAGGGTCGCCCCACACCTTCGCCCAGCCCCTTCCTCCGGATTCGTTACTCCCTCCCAGCAGTCGGCCGCCTCTTGAGTAAATCGCTCGTCAGAAGATGCTCTCGAAACCACGGCCACATGCTGCTGTCGTTGATTTCATTCTGATTATTCATATCAGTGGAAACGCTGCTGCCTGGCTGTGGGTGGTAATTAGGGCGAGCGCCGGGCACGGGCCATTGGGCTCCCGTGACGGCCACTCCGGCCTTGGCTCTGCGGACCAGCCCAGCCAGGGCCGGCGTCGGGCCGCGGGCACGTGCGCCCCAGTGCGGGGCGGGACTGCTGGGGAGCCACGGGAGCACCCGCAGCACCCTGCTTTGCAGCGGCTGGCTGGGCCCTCCTGGTCACCCCCGTCCTGAGCAGGCCGGTGGAGCAGCCGGCCTGGCCTAGGCACACCCACCTCCGACCTCTCTGGTCCCTTCCCCCGTGGGCACGGGGGTCCCCTTCAACGCCCAAGCAGCCCAGGAACCACGGCCCCGTGCGTGGGGGAGCTGAAGAGAGGCCCCTCTGCCGGGAACTTGGCAGAACTGGGCCGGAACATTCCAGACGTCCTCCGGGACACTTGGTCGACTGTGGCCTGCATTTGAGGAGCCGGTGGCCTCCAGCAAGATTCCGGGAGCAGAGGGGACCGACGTGACCCAAAGCCACCAGGAGGTGTCTTTTCTGGGAATTCCCTTTTCTCCTCCTTTGCCCCTACCCCAGGCCGCGACCTTCCGTTTCATCTGCTTCATCCGTGTGGACTTGGAATGCGTTTCCCTTTTGCTGCCTTTGGGAAGGGGGAGGGGTGGGCGAGGGGCGGCCGGTGCGTCTATTAACCTTCCCCTCACGAAGCTCTGTTCCCTGTGGAATGCCCCCATCCCGCGGATTCATTACGTGGCGGGAAGCGGAGCATGACATGTTAAAGGCCGTCTTGATAGTATTTGATATTCAGTACTAACAACTCGCCACCTCGGAGGAGGGGGCTTCTCCCCACCCCCATCCCCCACCCCCACACGGGGGAGGCGGGGAGGCAATCTGCATATTGCCTGTGCCAAGACAGTGGGTAATTTGCATTAAGCATCTAGAACTTCTCCGGCTTGCAATCTGTCACGCTTCACTGGGTTTTCGTTTTATAACCTTCCCAGCAGAAGGGGGAGAGGGGGAGCAGAAAGGCGGTGGCCACACCCCCGTGGGGGCTGGAGGAGGAGCCGGGGCTGAGCACCTGTCGGCCCAGGCCGCGGGCCCTGCTCAAGACCCTCCAGCAAGACCCAAGACCCTCGGGTGGGGCGTGGCCCTGCAGCCCGAACCAGAGACGGGCTCACCTGGTTCAGACTCGGGAGGGTTTTCCCGAGAACACCTGGTCTGGTTTTGCAATGAGCGTTCGTTCAAAGTCCGCCTGGAGTAGACGCCCCCATGATGAGCTGGTGGTGAGGGACGGGGGGGTTCTTCTCCCAGACTTGCAGCACCTGCAGAATTTGGGCTCAGGACAGAACTGTGGGTTCACTCTCTGACTGCATTTGAAGAACATGGAGGAGTTTTAAAAAAAAAAAAAAAAAAGCCTAGCACCAGCCCAGACCAAGGACATCAGAATCTCCAGGCTGGGGCGGGGGCAGGGGTCGGTCGGCTGGACGGGTCGTTCGCCTGTGCGGTCGTGCTGGAGGAGGGGGCCGCTGAGGCCTGAGCTCCGCCCCCGCCCCCCACCCCAGCCTGTTTTCTCATCTGTGATGTGAGGAGTCAGGGGAAGGTCTCGGCCAAGGCACACAGACGCCAGTGGGCCCGGGCCCTCGCTCCCGCCGCTGCCGGGGCCTCTGCCGTTGTCTGTCTTCCACGGCGGATTTCCGGCTGAAGGCTTATTTGAGAAAAGGACTCCACAGCTGTGATGAGGTTTACAAACCCAGGGCCTAGGCCTTCCCTTCTAGCAGCCGGGGACAAGGTGGGCCTCCTGGGGCTGCCAGAGAATTCCCTGAGGGATCCCAAGGCAGAGGCTGCCCACCTGGGGGAAAGGTGGGCTGTAAACCCACCACCGCCCCCTGGATGTGCCTCTCCCTCCCCCCAGAGAGTGCTGAGTAGGCACCGACAACGTGAAATCCAGAACACGGACAGCTCAGCTAGCTTGGGGACGGAAGTCGTCAGCACCACCTCTACCCCTTCGAATTCCTGCCGGAATCCAAGCCTCACTGGGACCAGGACCACGGGCCCGGTGCTGGTGCTGGGGGCTGAGCCCCCGGGACCTCTGGAGGATGGGGAGGAAGGCGAGGACCGTGAGCAAACACCTGGGGCAGGTGCGCAGAGAAGAAGTAAACACCCCCAAGGGATTCTCGGCAGATCGCAACCATCAAACATGGGGTTTTCTCTGGAAAACCACTGAAGTTCTATACAAAGGCACTGACAAGGATCAGAGGCCTGGGGTGGACCCCACGGACCCCCGCAGCGTGCCGGGGTGCAGCCGCCTGTGGATTTCTCAGCAGGAATCCCCATTCCCACAGCACCCCCCGAGCTGCAGGGCGAGGCCGGCATTGCCCGCTGCATGCCACGATCGTCAGCCTCATCACCATCATCACCGTGAACGGCTGTGACAACAGCGACCTTTGGCTGGGTGCACACGACGAGAGGTAGATCGGGTGTCTCTACCCTGTGCGCTGGAGACTATTATGTCCCCATTTCACAGAGGAGGAAACGGGCTCAGAACGGTTTAGTGACTTGCCCACATTCACACGGCAAGTAAAGACCTAAACCTGGGCTCAAATCCAGGCATGAACCAGACCCAGAGCCCACCCACTGCGTGGACGGCCTCCTTGCGCATCTGTGTCCTCACGGACAGGGCGGGTGATGCGGGCGGTGACAGCGTTTCGCCTGGGACAGGGCGGGTGATGCGGGCGGTGACAGCGTTTCGCCTGGGACAGGGCGGGTGATGCGGGCGGTGACAGCGTTTCGCCTGGGGTCCATGTGAGAGAAGCTCAGCCGAAGGAGAAAAGAATCATCCTCCCTCGTGTGACCCAGGGCCCTGCTCGGCCTCTGTCCTGACCACCTGCTCCCGCCATGAGCAGCCCGGGTGGCTCCTGGAACCCCACCCCCAGAGCTATGGATTCACTGCCTCTGGGACCGAGCCCCGCCGGAGCCTTCGGAGAGAGCTGAGCTGCGCCACGTGGCCCATGCGTCAGCCCAGGGCTCGGCTCGCTCTCGGCCGGTCTGCTCCCGCTGAGAGGAGAGCGGAGAGCGAGCGTGAGACTCGGCTCGTCCACACACTCGGCAGAGCAAGTCTGCTTAGTTTAGACTTCCAGCCCCATCCTGCCAGGAAGGTGGAAAGCCCACCTTCAGTCACTCGGGGCTCCCCACCCCAATGCCAGGGACAGCAGATGTCCACGGTCCAGGAGGGTTGAGCCAAAAGCACAGCACAGCTGTCCTGCTGGCCGGTCATCAGTGGGCACCCACCCTCGGGGCCGTGTGGACCTTCAGTCCCATCCCCTTCGACCCCTCCCTAGCCTGCAACCAACCCCTTGAGGCCAAGAAGTCTGGTGAGAGCAGGAAGCTGTGGGGCTCTCCTCCTGGGCTGGGCGGCCTCCCCAGCACCCTGCTCGGGGCCAGACCCCCGACCTCTTTGGTCTCCAGGCCCCGCCCTCTGGGGTGGCCCCTCAGCCACCCATCACCTCTCCTCCCCAGTCCTGGCCCCCTTCCCCTTCTCCTCCACTCCGGGACATTTTGATGAGCCGCTTTGGTACACCTGGACTTGTGGAAGACAAAAGCAAATCACCAGGCGGCCTACCCCCCCCACCCAGACGACACCCCAGGGAAGGGAGGGAGAGCACAGAGCTCCCCAGGGCATCGGGGTCTGGGGGAGGGGCAGCCTGGCTCTCCCTCCTCCCTCCTCACGCTCATCTGCCAGCCTCCCAGCAGAAAGGGAGCGCTCGAGGCTCAGGGTGGGCCAAGGTGCCGCCCGCCCCGGCCCCGCCTCCCGCAGCCCCGGCCTCTGACCACCCTGCCTCTCTCCCGCAGTCCACGGCATCAAGTGGACCTGCAGCAATGGGAACAGCAGCTCAGGCTTCTCGGTGGAGCAGCTGGTGCAGCAGATCCTCGACAGCCACCAGACCAAGCCGCAGCCACGGACCCACAACTGCCTGTGCGCCGGCAGCTTGGGTGAGCGGGTCTCTGGGGGCGGGCGGGCGGGCGCGCCGGGGCCTAGGGACTGTGCCAGGCAGCGGGCAAGCCTCCCCCTCAGGGGTCGCAGTACCGTCCATGAGGGGAGGGGCTGGGCCGGAAGCCGGGCGACAGCAGGGCAGACTCAGCCGGCTGGCGGGACAGCTTACTTTGGGCCCAAGAAAACAGCTCCAGGGAGTCAGCTCAGTCTAGGAGTTGGGGGGCTGTGTGGGGCTGGGGCTCAGGCCTCCGTCCACCCACCGCAAGCGCCCGCCAGACCCTCTCTAGGCCCCCCCAGCTGGAGTCCCAGGTCCCCAGACGCTGGGCCAACACGGGCTGCTCAGGAAGCTCGGCCCAAGTCAGTGAGACCCTCGGCCTAAACCTCCGTCTCCTCGGAGAGCGTCCAGTGCCCCTCACCCTCCGTCCCAGTGTGTCTGCTTTCTGAGGATGCCATTTGCTCCTCGAAGTGTGAGTTCTCCGCCCCCTCTGCTGCCTTAACGAGGCCCCTCCATCAGGGGGTTGCGTCACCTCCCGGCGAAGTTTTCTTGCATTTAGGAGCCTCCATGGCGATGCAGTAACAGATGCAGGAGAGAATTCACCCTTATCAGAAGCAAGTGACCCTTTTCAGATGGAATAAAAATAATGACAGACCAGGAGGGACAAGGGCAAGGAAAGCCGCCCGGCCGCCAGTGGGAGGCCTCGGGGGAGGCGCCCTGGGGGGGACTCACCAAGCTCAGACGGACTCCGAGCTTCAGGCTTTCTTCTGCTCCGTCGCTGAACTAGGTGTTTGAGAAGGATTTTGTCCCACAAAGAGTTGAGGGCAGGCCCAGGTGGCTAAAGAGAGCGTGGTGGCGCCAACCACGTTTCTGCCTCTGGAGCAAAAGTCTAGAGCTTATTTTGGTCCTGGGCCTGAGAGCCGATCCGGGGAGAGAGCCCTGCTCTCTACCCGACCCCCAGCCTCTAGTGCCCTGTCCCAGAGGGGGCTCCCTACTGGACCCCCTGGAGGACACGGACTTCCTGAAATGCTGAGTGGCCTGATCAGGCACAGAGAGTTTCAGAGGAGGGGAGACGGACCCTGCCCCCATCGCCAGGCCGGCCAGAGCCCTTCCAGTGACCGCTGTCCGCCTCTGAAGGGGGAGGGGCCGTCCTGGGGGGCAGCGTTCCCCCCCCGGCCTCTCCTCCCCTGCCCTCCGCCTACTGCGGCCTCACCATAACTCCGCAGCAAGTGAGTCAGGGAGAAAGGGCCCTGGCCTGGAGCCCGGGGTCAGCGCGCCCCGGACTCTGAGTGTCTGCTACGTGCGGGCCCCCGGGGATCGGTGGTCTGGCCAGGCTCCCGGGCAGGGGGCTGCTTGGCGAGGCCCCAGCTGCCCAAAGACAGCACCCACTGCGGCCCCAGCTCTGACTCTCTCTCCGTGTGCGTGTGCGTGCGTGTGCGTGCGTGCGTGTGCGCGCGTGTGTCCGGACCCCCGCAGGAGCAGGCAGCAGCGTGCACCATAAGTGTAACAGTGCCAAACACCGGATCATCTCGCCGAAGGTGGAGCCGCGGTCGGGGGGCTACGGGGGCCACGCCGAGGTGCAGCACAACGACGTGTCGGAGAGCAAGCACGAGCAAGGCCACGGCAAGGGGTCGAGCCGCGAGAAGAGGAACGGCAAGGTGGCCAAGCCCGTGCTGCTGCACCAGAACAGCGCCGAGGTGTCCTCCACCAACCAGGTGGAGGTGCCCGACACCACCCAGAGCTCCCCCGTGTCCATCAGCAGCGGGCTCAACAGCGACCCCGACATGGTGGACAGCCCCGTGGTCACAGGCGTGTCCAGCATGGCGGTGGCCTCCGTGATGGGCAGCTTGTCCCAGAGTGCCACGGTGTTCATGTCCGAGGTCACCAACGAGGCCGTGTACCCCATGTCCCCCACCGCCGGCCCCAACCACCACCTCCTGTCGCCCGACGCCTCCCAGGGCCTGGTCCTGGCTGTGAGTTCCGACGGCCACAAGTTCGCCTTCCCCACCACGGGCAGCTCGGAAAGCCTGTCGATGCTGCCCACCAACGTGTCCGAAGAGCTGGTCCTCTCCACCACCCTCGATGGTGGCCGGAAGATTCCAGAAACCACCATGAACTTTGACCCCGACTGTTTCCTCAATAACCCCAAGCAGGGCCAGACTTACGGAGGCGGAGGCCTGAAAGCCGAGATGGTCAGTACCAACGTCCGGCACTCGCCACCCGTGGAGAGGGGCTTCAGCTTCACGACAGTCCTCACCAAGGAGATTAAGACGGAGGACACGTCCTTCGAGCAGCAGATGGCCAAAGAGGCGTACTCCTCGTCCGCAGCGTCCAGCTCCCTCACCTTGACCGCCGGCTCCAGCCTCCTGCCTTCCGGCGGCGGCCTGAGCCCCAGCACCACCCTGGAGCAGATGGACTTCAGCGCCATCGACTCTAACAAGGACTACGCGTCCAGCTTCAGCCAGACGGGCCACAGCCCGCACGTCCACCAGACCCCCTCCCCGAGCTTCTTCCTGCAGGACGCCAGCAAGCCCCTCCCCGTCGAGCCGAGCGCCCACAGCAGCCTGAGTGACCCCGGGGGCGCCTTCGTGCTGCCCGCCGTGAAAACCGAGGCCTCGTCGCAGACCAGCTCCTGCAGCGGCCACGTGGAGACGCGGATCGAGTCCACGTCCTCGCTGCACCTCATGCAGTTCCAGGCCAACTTCCAGGCCATGGCGGCCGAAGGGGAGGTCAACATGGAGACGTCGCAAGTGGCCGAAGGGGGCGAGGGCCTGATCAAGTCCGGGGAGCTGCAAGCCTGCAGCTCGGAGCACTACCTGCAGCCCGAGACGCCCGGGGTCATCCGCAGCGCCGGGGTCCCCATCCTGCCGGGCGGCGTGGTGCAGGGGCTGTACCCCGCGGCGCAGCCGGGCCTGGGCGGCGCCTCCAGCATGGAGCTCAGCCTGGACCACTTCGACATCTCCTTCAGCAACCAGTTCTCCGACCTGATCAACGACTTCATCTCCGTGGAGGGGGGCAGCGGCACCATCTACGGGCACCAGCTGGTGTCGGGCGACGGCGCGGCGCTCTCGCAGGCGGAGGACGGGGCCCGCGCCCCCTTCGCGCCCGCCGAGATGTGCATCCCCTGCTGCAGCCCCCAGCAGGGGGGCCTGCAGCTGAGCACCACCGAGGGCGGGGCTGGCACCATGGCCTACATGCACGTCGCCGAGGTGGTCTCGGCCGCCTCGGCCCAGGGCACCCTGGGGATGCTGCAGCAGAGCGGACGGGTGTTCATGGTGACGGACTACTCCCCGGAGTGGTCTTACCCAGAGGTAAGCGGCCGCCGCCGTCGCCGCCCCCCGCCCGCCTCGCCGGCTCACCCGCCGGCTCACCGCTAGGGGGAGCTCGCTTGCATGGGGCGTTCCCGACCGCACTGGCCAGGCTGTCCCCTCCCTCTGTCCCCAGGGCACTTGGAACACCTCCACCCCTCCGAGCAGTGGCTCCCAGCCTTCACCCGAGCAAGTAGCTCTAAAGTCAGGGGTCCTCCCAGCTCTAGCCAGGGCTGTCTGCTGTCACCTGGCTCTTGTGTTAAGATCCCACTTATGTTTTGCTTTGCCTTTTTTTTTTGTTGTTGAGGGGGAGGATCCTAGGGCTGTTGACAAAAATAACAAAAATCACCACCACAGACCATGCATATCCATTGCTCTTGATTTACTTCACTGAAAAACAAAACAAAACAAAACAAAACAAATCCCCCTCAAACCCAGAGGTGAGTACCGCTTCCGAATAGTCATCGGCGAGATTTCCTGGGTAAATCCAGACTCTACAAAATCCAAGGCCTGCTACGTGACCCCGGCCCTCCCGTCTGTGCCCCTGCCCCAGCCGCCTCAGTTCTGGGGACAGATCTGACGTTGGAGTCACTGCTCCAAACCGTCTCGCTATGATGACGAAAGTGCTTAAGGAAGTGACGCTTGCCTTTCCCTGATGCAGAATGGCATAGGAAGGGGACGACGTGGCCCACCGGGGCACACTCCCCAGCTCCGCCCAGCCAGCCCGCCTGCCAGGTGCTCGGGGCCAGACCTGCACCTTGTCTCTGGTTGGCGGCCGCCCACAGCTTCCTTGGCGCCACTGCCATGTCCCCTAGATGCCAGGACCGAGGGTGCTGCCCAGGACACTGAGGAAGGGACACTCCTGAAAGACCCCGAGTCTCGTGGGTCATCGTAAGGCAGTGACACAGACCCCACAAAGGTCTCCAGGCACAGGCAGCCCAGGGATGCGGGCCAAAGCCATACCCCCTCCAGACCCAGGCGCCGGCAGGGGCTCCCAGGACAATGTCCAAGTCAGGACAGGGTTAACGGGGCGCTCGGAGAGGCAAAGTGCTTCTCAGAGACGGTCCCTGCTTCAAAGTGTCCCCAGGGCCCTGGTGACGGGAACAGTGAGGTCCCATGGTAGAGGGTGCATCTCAGGGGACACTCCTAGGTGTGGGTCCTGACTCTGCCGTGGCTTCACCTCTCTGCGACTCAGTTTCCTCACCTGTAAGATGGAGTGGCAACTGTACCTGCCTCAGGTATGGCGCCAGGAGTGCTTGGTCAAGTCTTTGGCCCGTAGGATGTAATCAGTGAATACCGGTGATCACTGTGTGGCCATCTCAGCCCGTGGCCCACCGTGTTCCTTTTCATGTCCTCCTGCCATGGCCATGGAAAGAGGCCACTCACTGGTTGACCGTGTATGACCTTGAAGGGGCCTCGGTGTCACAGTCTTGACCAGGAAGCTCACACCTGCTCCATGTCCTTCCTTTATGGCAAAGCTAAGATGAAATCTGTGTGCAAACGGCCCCAGCTCTCGGACACCACGCGAGCCCGGCTCGTGGCCCGGCCTTCAGACACGAGCATCCTGGTGGGTGTCTGGACAGAGCAGGGCACGCCCACACACCGTGTGCACGGCGTGGTCATACACACCCTCGGGGGCCCAGAGGCAGCTGCTTTGTATGGCGAGGAGCACGAGGCTGGGGCCGGACCGTCTGATTCAAACCCCGGCCCCACGCTTGCTGGCCGGGACCTGGGCAGGGGGCTGCCTTTCCTGTCTCTAGCGCATCGGGGGCAGTGAGGACTAAGCAAAGTGTTTAGGCAGTGCCTCTCTCTTCTGTCCTGCTTCGTTGGCTGGGTCAGTGTGCAGGTCTCTGGGTCAGTCCGGGCCACACTCCGGGCCACACTCCGGCCTCCTTGGCCCCGCAGGCACTAGGGGGCGCCCTTCGCAGGCCCTGTCTGACCCACACGCAGACCCGTGAGCTATGCCTCGAGAAAGGCAGTTCGGCAGCTGGCCACGGGAGGGCAGCACGGGATCGGGGAAGGGACGGTGGTCCGTGCGCCTCGCAGAGGGAGCGTCCAGGCCTGGTTTTCCAGAAGCCCTCGGTGAGTCCAGCTGCCCAGGGACAAAAGCAGCTCAAATTCAATTCGATTTGGAAAATACCCAGACGCCACCCAGCGGGGTCCTTTGGGGCTGACCCTGGCCGCGTGGCGAGACCTCTCCAGAGGCCCCGGGGGCTCTGCCGGCCACTTCTTCCTTACCATCCTCTCCCGCCCCAGCCATTGTCCCCAGTTCAGCAGCAGGGCCACCGCCTACTGGGTTCCCTTGCAGGAGCCAACACCTCTGCAGACCCTTCCCCGCCCTCAGCCCCCTGGCTGGCGTTTGCGCCCCTCCCCTTCCCCACAGGCAAGGGGCCTGCTTGTCTGGAGCCCCGTTCTGGCCCAGTTCTGCCAAGCTCGTGGAGGGCTCAGCGTGAGACACGCAGACCCAGGCGTCAGGCTGAAGTCCCTCAGGCCCCACCAGCTCTAAAATTCCTGGCCCTCAGGCACCCACTTTGCAGGAACACGAAGACCAGGGCCCTCTTGCTGTCTCTTCCCGGAGGGTGTCCCCCAGCAGGCTGCTCCCACTTCCGAGCTCTGTTCACCTCTCCACCTCACCAACACACACGCACACACACGCACACTCATGCACACAGACATGCATGCACACATGCACACATATGCACATATGCACACACACGCGTGCATACACACATGCACATGCACACACGCATGTGCACACACGCACACACCCTGGATCTGTCCTTGGTGCATGTGAAGCTGGGCCCTTTATCTCAGGCCTCCCAGGGTGTAGAGACCTCAGATGGCATTTGTCCCTCCGTCCCCTCCCCCAGCCCTTCTGCGTCACCGCCCTCCACGCACACTCCTGCTGCTCCAGGCAGAGGCAGCTGCAGTTAGAGCCTCAGGTGCCTGCGTCACCACAGTTCAGCACAGCCAGGCGAGCATTGCCATGGAAACCGTCCCCTGGACTGATGGATGCTGAGCCCATCCCAGCGGTTTCCATGGAGAAATCCTGATGTGCCTGCCGCAGCCGTTCCCGCCTCCTTTGTCCCTCTCAGCAGCCCTGGCTCACTCACAGCTGCCGACTGGGGCTGCTGTTTCCTTCCCTTCTTCTCTCATGGTAGCTGTCTGTGGCCTTTTGAAGCCACTGATCTTCCACTTCCCAGGATCCAGGGAGGCTCATGCCCCGAGTTGGCCTCTGGTGCCTCCAGGCTTCCCGAAGTCGGGGTGCACTTCCCAGCCAGGCACCCATTCCCAGCCTGTGGGCCCAAGGAGGCCAGCCTGGCCCCGCCACGGCCACAGAGTGCCAAATCTCCCTATAGGGCCTATATCAGACCCAAGGAATGTTAAGGCCACAGGGCCCCCGAGGGTCAGATGCCACCCGGAGAGGCTGGGCCACTTGCCTGAGGACACACAGCTACAGAGGGGCAGGGGGCGGGCCTCCTGTCTTTGCTTCTTGGTCATGTGCTCTCTCCACTGCCCTCCAAACTTTGCTGCCCAGCTATAAGACCGTTTCTCTGAAGCCAGCCCAGCCCAGAAGGCCCATCCGAGAGCACGGGGTCACGTCCTCCGTGGTGGGACCCTCTGTCCCATGCTGAGCACGGGAGCCGCTCAGCCCTCAAAACAGCCCCTCCTGCTGCGGACGTCCCGGGCCAGGTCTGGTCCCAGGAGTATTGTGGGGCCTCCGGACAAGCCTCGTGCTGAGGCTGGGGGTCCCTCTGGGGTAGGGATGGGCCAGTACCAAGGAGAGGTCACCCAAGAACAGGTGACTGAGCAGAAGAGAGCGTCTGGCTGGCATGGGGCAGCAGCGGGCAGCAGTGGGAGGGCTGGGGTCTGGCCTCTGTGGCCTGGAGAGGGCAGAAGGAGGGCCATGGACCCCACACTCCTCACCACCACCGCCACCCCTACCCCCCACCACCCCTACCCCCCACCACCCCGACCATCCCCAGCCCAGCCCCCAACACCTCTCCCAACACCGCTCCCCCACCCCCTTCACCCCTCATAAACCACCCCAGTCTGCAGCTGGCCACCTCTCAGCCTTCTGCAGCCCGGACACTAGGTGGCGCTCTGCACCCTGTCCAGCATGGCTCTTGGCTGCCTGCTGGGAAAGGTGGATGGAGATGGTGGTGGGCCCACCCAAGCAGAGCCAGAGAGGCCAGCACCCCACCCCCTGCACCCCATTCAGTAAGCGCACCCTCCCCTGGGCTGTCTGAGCCCCGAGTGAGGTGCCTACAGCTCTTTGTCCACTTTGCACACACGATGGAGTGCGAAGAGGCACCGTCAACCACTCAGCAGGGACAGTGGCCGTGGAGCAGGACTGGCCAGGGCAGCGGGACACGAGCCTCCCTCCTCACTCTGTGGCATGTCCTGGCAGGTCCCAGTGGGAGGTCAGGCGCTAGCCACACCTGCAGCCTCTGCCGTCCTCTTCCCCTTGAGCTGAGCAAGGTCATCCGAGCCCCCCACCCCGCCCCCTGACCCCGCCCTGTAGGAGCAGCTGCGGCCCCAGCCAAGCCTCCCTCACATCGGCGCCTGTGTGTGCAGTATGCGTGCACAGTGAGCTGGGGTGTGGGTGGTGGCACAGACCAGAGCCCTCGATGGCTCAGCACAGAGGCCAGAGACGGGGGGGGGGGGGGGGGGGGGGGGGGGGGCGATGCTCAGACCCGCCCTCTGCCCAACCCCCAGCTCCAGGCCCCTCTCCAGCCCAGGGCGATCTCTGAGCCCCCCCACCTCAGCCTGCCTTCCCCACTGTCCTGTCTGTCACCTTCCTTATCGCCTTCGTCATCCGCCCCTCCCTTCCTTGCCCCCTCCCCTGAGAATCCCTGGTCCCTTCTAATTTAGCCACCAGAACTTCCATTTCCTTCAGTGACACTAAAGGTGCTCGGGCCTCTCTCCAAAACCCAAAGATCCCTCAATCCGTCCTTCAGCAAATGACAGAGGAAGCCCCCTCCTTCTCCTCCACTTCCTTCAGGGGGAGGAGGGCTGGGGTCTCTCTTCCTGCCGCGATCCTGAAATGGGGGCTCTCAAAATCAGGGCTTCTTGGAATCCAGGGACCTGCATGTTCAACAAGCCCGTGAGGGCGGGGGCCGAGGTGCAGACCCCCACGTGGGCAGGGCGGCCTCGGAGGCCCGCGCCCCCCGCCCGCCCCGAGGTTGACACTGGTCTCTGCCGCTCGTTCTTTCCAGGGAGGAGTGAAGGTTCTCATCACAGGCCCGTGGCAAGAAGCCAGCAATAACTACAGCTGCCTGTTCGACCAGATCTCAGTGCCTGCGTCCT
Organism: Eidolon dupreanum; assembly: GCA_028627145.1. Lineage (NCBI taxonomy): Eukaryota > Metazoa > Chordata > Mammalia > Chiroptera > Pteropodidae > Eidolon > Eidolon dupreanum. The sequence goes on from CM053502.1 coordinate 2,193,009, forward strand.
TGATTCAGCCCGGCGTGCTGCGCTGCTACTGCCCAGGTGAGGCCGCCTCTCGCGGGGGGGCCCGGGGGGCCCGGGCGAGGCTCGCCTCCCCAGCTGTGAAGAAGTGGGTCTCGGATCGGCTAACATGTCACCTGTCTTGGCCCATGGGCCCCAGATCAGACAGGGACACGGCCATGCTCAGCTGAGATTCTGAATGGTGAGGAAACTAGAGCAGCGATCAGCCACGATGACACAGCCAGGACTGGCCACGGTGGGAGGCTCTCACCACCCTGGACCCGCAGGGTCGCTGGAGCTGGTGAGAGCCGGGTGGGTAGAGGAGCCCCACGGGAGCTGGGGCTGGGGCCCGAGGCCACCTCTGCAGTAACACGGACCTCTCTCCTCTGCCCATGCCTCCCCCGGCCCAAGCCAATCGAAAGCCACAAGAATAAGAGAGCTCAGGCCGTGGGGTCCGCTGGGTCAGCCCCCTGGGACACAGCAGGTCAGAGAGGGATGGAGAAGCCTGGCAGGCGAGGATCTGATGAAGCCATCCGCCCCGGGCCCGGGAGCTCATGCGTGTACAGAATCTGCTCCCGGGTCCAGGGCGGGAGACCCTGTGTGCTGTCCATGCAGCTCTGACTCTCCCCGACACCCTCAGGGTTTCGTCGTCATCTGCTTCGCTTGTCCTTGACCTCTGGCTGTTGCTGCTTCCCCACTGGCCTGTTGGCTCTCTGCGGCCAAGGTCTGTGTCTTCCTTGGCCACCAAGTCTCCCCGGGGCTCACCAAGTGCCTGGCACATCACAGAAGAAAAGAGTCAATTGCGAAGGAATCCGTTTCTAGAGCTCGTACTTTCTGTTCCCTGGGCTGGCGCTGGGAAGCCCCCTGGCTGGCCCCTCGCACGCACCACGCGCGCCAGAGGTGGCTCGCCCGCTCGCCCAGGCGGGGCCGGAGGGGCGGACAGGAGGGGCGGACAGGAGGGGCAGCGGCCACGCCCCCTGCTCTCTGAAGCCAGGAGGCCTACAAAGGAGAGGACACTCTCTGTGGAGGGCTGGGGATGGGGAAGAGAAGTGGGGGCAGGGGTCCCCAGGAGCAGAGCTGGCTGGTGCCAGGTGCCAGGATCTGGGGTGGTCCAGCCTGAGCCTTGGGCCACCCCGGCTGTCTGGCGCCCCCTGCACGTAGGCTCCAGAGCTCACGGGGACCATCTTCCTGCTCCCTCCACGCCCCCCGCCATGCAGCCCCCCAGAGAGAATGCTCCGCGCCGGGCTCACGTGCTCGGCCTCCACTTAACCCAGCACCTCCTTCACCGCAAATGACCCAGGGAGCCGGGGCTGGTGCTTGGGGTGGCCTCCGCCTGCTGGCCCCGCTCCCACCGGCTGCCTGGCTGGCTCCACGGGACCCACTCAGCCCCCTTTGCTCCTGGCAGCCCTGCTCCACCTGGAGCTCCGCCATCCAGGGGGCCGTGTGCAGCGAACGTGGCCCCCCCACCCTGCCGGCCGGGTGGGAGGAGAGGGCAGCATGTTATTAAATTGTGCACTTATCACCTGCTGCTGGAACAGAACTTGCCTCGACTATAAATAGATGCCACTTCTTATACCTGGTTCTTGCCTGGCTGAGGACCCAGAGCTTGCCGTCCTAAGTTATCTGACCCTCAAAACAAAACAAAAAAAACAACCAGCCTTTGCACACCCTCTGGGTGATGTCCCAGGCCAGGGCCTGGCAAACCCTGGGGGCTGGGTCAGTCACACTGCAGTATGACCCAGATCGGCCAGGTACCATCCGCGTGACTAGCTTGGTAGTTGACCTCGCTGGGCCTCAGTTTCTCTGTCCTTAAAAACCTGTCAGACAGACAAGCTGAGGGATAGTCCCCGGACCCCAGATCATCTGGCTAAGGTGCTCCACGTGCGAGGCCTTCGCTCTTTCTTGCCCGAGGGGGCAGTGAGGGGAGGGTTTCGGGGCTGTGCAGTCTCAGCGAACAGTTCTTCTCGCCCCAGAGTGTGCCTGGGTCCCCAGAGCTACCGGGCACACTCTACCCGGGCCACCGTCATTCAGGCCCTTCTAACAGGCTGTGTCTCAGCCCGGGGGCCGAGAAGCCACAGCCTCGGTGACGACCCAGCACCGGGACTCTGCCACTAAAGCACTGTTCTGTTGCACAGCTAATCAGAAAGGAGGGGGTACCCTTGGGACATCTCTTCCTTGAGGCCCAAACTGAAGCATGTCACTCAATAAGACAGCTCTGAATGCATTCGTGCGTGCATTCGTTCATTCATTTCTTCATTCATCCAATCGTTTGCCAAGTACTAGGTAGGTCCCTGGAATGAAGCAATGCATAACCCAGACATTAACCTTGACCATGAGGGATGGTGCCGGCTGCTCGGGGGCCTCATCCCTGGCTCTCCCAGAGGCTCAGGGAAGCTGGAGCTGAACTTGAAGAATGAACACTCGAAGCCAGAACCCAACTGGGCTCACTGAAAAGAGGGCTCAGAGGCCTCTGACCACAAGCCAGGCCACCTTAGGGGCTGGGAGTGACACAGAACGAGGGGCACTAGGAGGTGAGCGGGGGAGGGGCACAGGAGGCACAAATGGCCACTGCCACCAGCGCTACACACAGGCCCAGGCAAAGCAGGGGAGGAGACTTGACCCTGGGCAAGAACACGGCTCTGTGGGCAGCTCCACGCCCACCATGGGCCTCAGAAGACACACGGCCGTGGAATCTGTTCCTTACAAGGCTCCGGTCATGCTTCAAGGTCAGGAGAGAAATGGGCAAGTCAGGGCAACAAGCCAAGGGGGAAGCTGCAATCTGGGAGGAACAGGGACTCAGGAAAGGCAGCCCGGGCTTGGGATAAGGGAGAAGAGCCCACCCACAAGAGGACTTTGCTCTGGGGCATCCGGACAGCCCCACCCTGGATTCCTGGGAGGTCCCCAAAAGGCAAAAGACAAAATTGAAAATGAAGCGAGCGAGTGTACTGTGTTTTGAAGCAATTCATTCAACAGTTACTGAGTGGCCCTAACACGCCACACTTGGCGCTGGGCAGAAAGGGGAAATCAGGACAGACCCGGCCCCCGCGCTCCCGGAGCTTACAGCGCCTGCAGGAGACAGAAAGCAAACAGGCGAACAAAGAAACAACCAAGGTAACCAGAGAAAACCACATCAGGAGGCTAAAGGAGGGTAGCGCGGTAAAGTAACTTAGGAAGAGGGCGGTTCCTTTGAACAGGCTGGTGAGGGAAGGCCTCTCACAGGCCCAGACATGAAGCCGGGGCCTGAACGATGAAATGCAGCCAGGCGTGGGGTGGGGGAGAGGATGCAGGCAGCGGGCAGAGGAAGCGCAAAGGCCGAGGCAGGAAGAAGCTTGGCGAGTTGGAGAATGCAGAGGTGGGGGCAGTTGAACTCGGCACAGCTGCAGAAGGGACAGGGAGCAAGTCCTGTCCGTCCTTCCAGGTCAGGGGAAGGCGGTCGGCTTGGTTTGATTCGCAATGGGAAGCCACTCGTTTCGAGTCGGGGAGCGACTTGATGTAAAGTGTGTCTTGGCATGAAAGATGGGCAGGTGGGCGCTTGGATGGCACGGAGGAAGAACAGAGCAGGGAAGCCACAGGAGGCAGGCTGGACGTGGGCTCCCTCGGGCAACGCGCTCCCGCAGGTGTGATGGCTGGGGGCCTTGGAACGTGCCCCTCAACACCATCCCAGCGGGAGCAGGTCTCGGGGGTGCCGAGGTTGTCCTCGGCAGAGGCAAATGCAGGAGCCTGGGCAAGAAATGATGGCAGCCTGGGCTGGCATGGTGACAGCGGAGATGGAGGCAGGAGGTACTGATGGACTAGATGAGGAGGAGGGAAGGGGACTGTCAAGGGAGCGTCCCGTGCCGTGGGCCCACGTGGGCCAGGTTGCTGGGCTGGGCCCAGGAGCTCATGGCAGGTCTTCCCCGCTCCGTCTCTCTGGAGAAGGAAGGGAGGCCTTTGAATTGGCCACCATTCCAGCGTCGCTGCAGGCGGTACAGGTACCGGGAGCCAGCAGAAGGAGAGCAGCGGTGGGGGAGGCCCCTCGGGCTGGGACATCTGTGTCGGAGAAGGTTTGAGCTCCCCAGGGGCCGGCCGAGGGGCAGGAGGCCCGCCACCAGGAGCAGAGCCAAGCGGACTCAGATTGGGTGGGTGCTGACCACCCCTCCTTCCGTTGGTAAACCAGGCTCCTCCCCAGGGCAGGCGAGTGACCACAAGCCTCGGGGTCTGCCTGGGGACGCCGTCACACCTCCGGAGGTTCTGGGCTTGACGGAGGTCCCTGCCCAGAGAGGCGGCAGGGGGGTCCTGGGAGACCCACACCCACTGTGGAGCCAGCTGGTTCAGCCCGTGGTCTGGAGCTGACGGGCCACAGCAGCGTGGGAAGCACGGGAGACCCCACGGGTCACCCCAGGCACTGACTTCCTGAAGCCCCGCTGCAGAGACAGTGTAACATCTGCACCCGGGATGGACAGAAGCCAAGGGTCAATGAGCTGGTTTCCCACGGGACGTGAGGTCCCCGTGAGATGTCATCATAGGGAAGAGCTTTACTCCACCCTGGGGAGCAGCTGACTTGGACAGCGTCCTGCAGTCCGTGAGCCTCCGAGAACCAACAGCCCAAACAGTAACACGATCCTCTTATGTGTCCTCCCTGGAAGTCTGTCCTGGGAGGCCCTGGGCACCGGTCACTGGCGTTCCAGAAAAGCGGGACAGAGAGCACAGGGCCTGGCGTGCCCCAGGGGCCGAGGCCCGGCGGGACAGAGCAGCCTGCACAGCCGCCACCGGCCTTCGGCCCACCTCTGGGCCACGGCCCCCGAGATCCCCACAGGAACCCGGAGCAGTGGCCTCCACCCCGGAACCGAAGCGGGTCCCCGCCAGGGCCGTGCTTTCCTCTTGGTGACAGTGAGGACATCCCATTCGATCATCAACCAATCCCGTCTTCACTGGGCCTGTGGCGGGGCCAGGGCGGTTAAGGGGACACACACGGGCCTGCCTCCCGGAAGCCACTTCATGCCAGCACCCTGGCTCGGCACCGCGGGGCCCGGAGTAACAGCCGGAGCCCTTGCTCTCGCCGGGGGGAGACTGAAGAACTTCTAAAAATACACAGCAGGCTGTGCTAAGTGAGTCAGGACAAGCTTGTAGGAAAAGGTGAGACAGAAATAAGCACAAGGGAGCCTGAAGCAAACGCTGTACCTGAACCCTGCCTGGGATGGACGGGCCAGGGGGCGAAGTCAGCCTGCCAAGGGCAGGCGAGCGGGGTGCCGTCCATTCATTCACTCATTCATTCATCCATTCATTCATTCAGCAAATCTGCACTGAGCTCCCAGTCCCCGCCCACACAGGGGAGCGGAGGAGCAAAGAGGGAATTCCGACATGAGTGTGGGGTGATCCAGGACACCTGACTGTGTCGGGGGGTCCAGAGGTCTCTGGCAGAAGCTGCACTGCCTCGGGGCCTCAAGGAATGAGCAGGCACCGGCCGGGGTTACCCGGTGAAGGGTGACGGGGAGGGGCTGCTCCAGGTCCTTGGGTGCCCGCCCCCGGCCTGACCTCTCTTTCCGTTGCTTTCAGCCCATGACACCGGCCTCGTGACTCTACAAGTTGCCTTCAACAACCAGATCATCTCCAACTCAGTGGTCTTCGAGTACAAAGCCCGCGCTCTGCCCACGCTCCCCTCCTCCCAGCATGACTGGCTGTCACTGGACGGTAAGAGCAGCACTCGGGTCGCCTTGCCGGGCTCTGTGGGAGAGGGTCACTTGGGGACCCTGTGCGCAAGGTGTGGAAAAAGAGGACACGTCCAGGTCTCCTTGTTCCTGACCAGAGCGGGCTGTGAAGGGCACACGTCTCCGCCACCAGAGGAAGGACGAGGTGTCCGCCCTTCACCTCAGTGTCTCCCGGGGACGGAATGAAGTGTGTGAGTTGGGACCTGTGGCTGTCACTCCTGCGGGGGGCATCTGAGCGGCCGCACCAGTCCTTGTGTCGCCGAGAGGCCCGTCCTCTGCCGCGCCCCGGGGCTGTGTCCAGGGTGTCCTGGAAGCTCTCGGAGGCCATTGTCAAGCCCCAAATCTCTCAGAGATGAAAGCCATGTGGCAGACCGCTCAGGCTGGGCTTCCGAGGTGGTGCGTTGGGTGCTTCTTCTGCCTCTTAGGGTGAACGCGGAAGCCCTCAGACACCCATCCGCCCCCCCACCCTGCTTCTAGGCTGGTTTTAGCCTCTGCCCTGTGAAGCATCTGAAATAAGCCCAGGATTACGATGGCGGCTGAGGGGGAAGGGCCAGGGAGCTCGAATAGGCTCCAAGGGAGGACACAGGACTCACTGGCTGAGGAAGGGCTGGCCTTGTCCACGGGGCTGGCGAGTGTTGGCGGCTTGCCCTGGGCCACCAGAGGCTCTGGAGGGACCAGCTGCCAGAGGTGGGCGGGGCACGCTAAGGTTAGAGGCTGCCCTTCCAGCCTCGGCAGCGCCCTAGGAGAAGCCCAGGAGTCGGCCCTGGGGACCTGAGCTGACGGTCCGCCCTCTGCCCCGGGGCAGGGTGGGAGGGATGGCCACACACGGCCTCGGTATCAGGGCAGCCCGCGGAGGTGCCCGTCCGTGGGGTATCTCTCTGGAGACCTCACCAGCCCGAGGTATTGGGTCTTGGCTAAGCTGACCAGGGGCCCTCTGCGGGGCCATCTCCTCCACACCCTCTGTCCACAGTGCCCCTCGTCCTCCCCCCTCTCAGACTCCCCTTGCTGCTGGCTGCTGGAGGGTTCGAGGCTTGGGTTCGCGCCCTGGGCAGTTTTCCGGAGCCACCCTGTATACAAAGCTCAGCCCCGGCAGAGACAGGGTGCCTGGCAGCCACCCTGGCCACTGAACCTTCTGAGTTGTTCCCAGGGGTGGCTTTGGATCAGCAGGCATCCGCACCCTGGCAGTGGCTGCCTGGGAGCACCAGGCCGGCCTTGGCAGCCACCCGGGCCACGGCTGGAGCCAGCCAGAGCTGTGAGGATGACCGGCAGGATGTAACGGAGAAGGGCAGGGTGGCCAGGGGCTCCCGTTTGGGAAATCCGGTTTCAGTTTGGAGAACAGATGGGAAACGGAGCAGGGAAGTCTGCAGAGCGCTGGCCTCCCTGAGTGACCAGGCTGCCTAGACTGAGGGATGTTGGGACCGGAGCCCTTCGGACCCACGAGTCTCATCCAGGAGGTATCTTCGAGCCTGAAGACCCCTAGAAGCCTGCAGAGCCAGCCAGACCAGGTCACTGGCGGGGGTAGATGCTGTGATGTAGCCTGTGGGAAGCCACCTTCACGGCTTCAGGACAACTCACTCAAGCCCTCAGCCATCCCTGGCCCTCGGGCAGTGGGCCT
>CM053502.1:2200804-2221168 GCA_028627145.1 Eidolon dupreanum
GCGGTTAGACCCGGTGGTCGGCTCCTGCCGTGAGAACCTGCACCACCCGCTTGCTTTCCTGGCTCGGAGGCGTGGCACAGGACTGGACTCAGCCTCAGCACGCATGTCCTTGGTTTGGCCTCTAACCATTCATTTTTGGTTGCACAGGCGTAAGGGCTGTGCAGAATTCTGTGGTTGCTTTCATGTGCGTTTGGAGAGGGTAAAAAAAAAAAAAAAAAAGACTCCACCCTCTTATTTTGAGACTTTTCAATCCAGGTGGCAGAAAGGAAATATAATCGATTTTAAAGACAATTGGCAACAGGAAGGAAAAAAGATCGCCTCATCACAAACCTGCGTGGGTCAAGCACTAGGTGCACGGCCGGGGTAGCGGGTGAGGGGCAACTGAATAACGGCAGGACTACAAGTTACGGGGAAAACAGGAAAAGGGGTGATGGTGTCCACTGGGGATGCCTGGGGAAGGCTTATCGGAGACGGTGAGCCTTGATGGAGGTGTGACTTGAGTGTGGGGCGGGAGGCAGAGGCGAGAGGATGTCATGCAGAGTATGCGAGTGGGAACACTGCAGCCAGAACTTTTGGACCGCAGGCTTAGACCCCAGGAGTGGGCGGAGGCCCTGCGACAACAGCTAAGGAGCTCGGGAGCGGGAGCTTTGGAAGCTCCTAACTCCCCGCGGAGCCGCTATTCGCCGTCACTGCCCAGAAGCACTCGGCTGCGCCCTGTCCGACGCCGGGGAGCCCTTCGCGCTCGGGCCCCGGGCCCCGCCCAGCGCCCTCGGGTCCTCGGGCCGCCGCAGGGCTCCTCGGCCGTGGGCCGGCTCGCCGCGCCCCGCGCCCCTCCTTCCCGCGCAGCCTTCCTCGCTCCCCCGCTCGCGGCTCAGCGCAGCGCAGCGCAGCGCCGGCTCCTCCCGCGGCTGCATTGCAGACGCCGCCACCGCCGCAGGGTGCGCAGGGCCGCGCGGGGAGCCCGAGCCTGGGTACGCGGGGGCCCCACAGCGCGGGTCTGGCACGCGGACCCGACGGCGCCGCGGGGCCCGGAGTCAGCGGGCCGGGCGCGGGAAGGCTCTGCGGGCCGGGAACACGCAGCCGCGCTCCCCCGCCGCGTGGCGCGGTCCCCGAGGAGGCCGGCTCCGGCCGTGGGCCCGGGGAAGCGGGCGCGGCCGTCGAGCTCGGAACCGTCCCTGCCCTCGAGCGGAGCGCCGCCCTGGCGGGCTTCCCGGAGCCTGGACGGGGAGCGGGGCGGCCGCGTCGCGGGGGGCCCCAGCCCGCCCCGGCTTCGCGCGCGGGCGCTCGGGGCCGCGCCCTGCCCGCACCCTCCGGGCCGGGCCCGCCGCCGTCCAGCGCGGCGCCGCGAGCTCGGGCGCAGTTCCGGCGCAGTCCCCGCGCCGAGCCGCTCCGCGCCCCACACCTGCCTCTGCCCGGCTCCGGGTGACGTGGCGCCCTCCGATTGGCCCGCGCGGCCCGGGAGGCGGGGCCGGGGCCGGTGAGCTCACCGCCGCGCCCCGCCATTGGCCCGCGCGGCGCACTCGGGCTGTGGCGGGGAGACAGCGGTACCCGGAGCCCGAGTCGCTCCAGCTGCGGTGTGTGGAGCTGAGCGGGTCGGGGCCGGGCTGGGCCGGGCGGGCCGCGCGGGAGGAGGAGGAAGACCGAGGTGGCGCGGTGCCAGCGCGACCGAGCGGTGGCCGTGCTCCCCAAGTCCGAGTGAGTGTGCGTGCGGCCGAGGGGCGAGTCCGCCGGGCGCGTACGGGGCGAGGGCGGCGGCCGGCGGGGCGGGGGCGGCGGCCGGCGGGGGCGCGCGGGGCGCGCGGGGGCGGGGCCGGGGCGGGCGCGCGCCGCGGCGGGGCGTGGGGAGCACGCGTGCTCGCGGCGGGGGCGCGCGTGTTTACGCAGGGGGCGGCGGGCGTGAGGAGTGGGTGCGAGGACACGCGCGCGCGTGCGGGAAGGGGGGTCCGGAGGAGGAGGGGCGCGCGTGTTTACGCGCCAGCGAGTGTGTTTTGACGCGAGTGCGCGTGGGGCGCGTGTGAGGGAGGGGCGTCGGGATGAGTGTGTGGGGCGCGTGCGGATGGCGCGCGTGTTTGAGGCGCGGGGTGCGGACACGCGTGTTCACGGAGCAGCGGGAGAGAGCGCGCGTGCTGGTGGCGGAGCGAGGGCGCAGGGGGCCGGCGTGTGTTGGCGGAGCGCGCGGGTCTGGGGGAGAAGTGCGGGGACCGGGCGGGAGGTCACGCGGCTTCAGGGAGCGAGCGGGCTGCGAGGGAGCGAGGCTGAGTGCGCGCGTGTTTCTGCGAGGGCGGGAGGGGTGTGAGGACACGCGTGTGTGCGCGGGGCGGTGGGAGTGGCGGGGCGAGTGACGGTGGGGGCGCGCGTGCAGGGAGTGGCCGCGTCGGGGCGGGTGCGGGGGACCGCGGGGCCGCTGGCTGGGTTTTGTCTGCGAGGCGCGGATCGGCGGCGGGCTCTACGATCGAGCGGTCCCCACTCCCCCGCGGCGGGGCGTGGGGAGCGGAGCGGGGACGGGTGCCCCCTGGACGGTCGGAGGAGCTGGGAAAGGTGCCCTCTCGGCGGGGCGCTCTGAGAGGGCCTGGGACTGGCGCCCCCTTAGTGACGCCCGAGGAGAGAAGGGCCGGGACAGGTGCCCCTTCCGCGGGAAGAGAGGCAGAGACAGACCCGCGCTCGGCCGGGGGCGCCTCTGCGGGACGAGGCGGTTGGAGGCTGCCTTTCCTAGCAGGCCAATGGAGTGAATGAACGTTTTATTAATCCGTGCGTAGAACTCGGCGGGGAGAGTTGGTCGAGTTCAGAGACTGAAGATTTGGAAGAACTTCCTAAGAGCTTTGCTCACCTGCAGACACGGGGCAGGAGAGGCGCGTTGACCTATTGCTTCCACCGGCCAAGCTCAGATGGGCTGGAGTAGATGCTCAGTGTGGCCTCCCAGCGCTTAGAGGCATGTTTGAGAGTTTTCAATCTTCATAGATGTCTACAAGCATCAAAACAAATTTTTCTACAAATTAGGCAGCAAAGCAAATTTCTGAGACTGTAATACTCTTGCAAATTATATTCTTAAGCAATTGCTTCACAAGGGAATGATGGCAATTGTAAAGCCTATTTTATATTTTGTCCACTGCCGTTTGGCTGATTTCTGTTGGTTAACTTGAGGTGTCTGATGAACAAAGCAGATTCAGTAAACGTGGGACAGGCTCTCACATAATCACAGAAGTGCCTCATGGATTTGGTTGAATGCATTCTATTTCTTTCACCAATGAGGCCGAAACCTGAAACTTTAAATTTGTGCTCCCAACAAATTTTGTCGTTCATGGTGAAATGTCTGGCCATATAAAGAGTCCTTTTCTCTTGGCTGCTTAAAGAATCTGTGTCATATAGAGAAACTATTGCTTGGGAATCTGATAAAGTGAAATACATTAAGCAGTAGCACTACATGGTTGGTGTGTGTTTATAGGAAAATATTTATTATAAGACTGGAATTAAATGATAGCAAATAAGCTTTTGTTTCTCTTTTTCTTTGTATTTAATTTAGGGACTAATGTTTAATGTTCTAGAAAATAGCATTTACTTACAGGATATGCATTTTCCAAACAAATTTAGCTTAGTAATGAAAACTAGCAGAGGACTGCTGCGAATTCCTACGGGACCTCAATTCGGTCATCCTGATTCATTACATTCCAAGTAATCTAAGTGAAAACACAGTATTTAATGCAGTAGTTAGTAAAAACGTTGCATTATTTAAGGTGTTTTGTTTTTATCGAATCCTTTGCATTTGTGATAAACACGGATATCGTCCTCTATTCAGAACTCTGCTGGGCCCTCCTGTGGATGACAGCAGCTGTCACCACTATGCACATTCGTGTTGGACTGTTCTAGAAAACACACATAACAGGTGGAACTGATTTTTTTTTTTTTTTTTTTTTTTTTACTTCACATGAGAAAGGTAATGAAGTAAAGAATTAGTTGACATTGAAAGTTTCCTGAGTGGAAGAGGCGAAGCTCTTATTAACGGCTATGTGTCACATTCTCAGCACAAGACCCCTGTCTTCTGGCAGTGTGGGAAAGGTACATCTGGGGGTGTAGGGTTTCCTCTGGAACCATCAGGATTTTTCTGATGTTTTGATCATTGCTCTCATGAACTTCCCAAGTTGCAGAACTGTGCTTGGAGACTGCCTTTTTTAAATGTTTAAGGAAACATTATTAATACGTTTATTTAAAAGACGGCTTTAGATATCACCAGAAAGGTCAATAAAGACCATTTTGTTAAACTTGACACAGTTCTTTAGCCAGCACAATGGTTTCTGGAAGTCCTTTCTTTTTTCTTAGCAGTGTACACTTCCTCAATCCTTTTCCCAACTGTCCATTATGTGCCTGCTACGTCTTGGCACATTTAAAGGGCGTTGCTTTCTCTGACTTAAAGTGGCTCAATGTTTGTATTCAGTTGATCTGTCTTCTAAGTGGTGCCTAGTCTTCATTGTTAAGTATCAGCCATGGTGTCCAGTCACAGTACCTAGGACGACTATTTAGGAGTTTGTTTCGCTTTTATATTCCACACGTGATGTAGTCAATTCTTGTACACCTGGTCTTTCTTTCAAAAAGTGAGTTAAGGGAGCTTACAGAGATACATATTATACAGTGAAGCAAGATAAAAAGAGATGAAATAAAGATTAGGCAAAAGGAAAGAGAGGGTATAGGAAAGCGAAATGGGGGGTGACCGACAAACTTCGTAAACAACATTCATGCCATAAAAGCTTACACACTGTCCAGAGGCCGGCCATAGACGGCACTCTAGGCTTTCTGGCAATTGCAGAAGAAGCGACGCAGGGTTAATTTTGTCTTTATCACACCTTACATGTACTGAATTTTCTCTTCCATGTCAGTTCTGACAGCTCAGTTCGTTTTAAGGGATGGTGGGAGAAGATGAGCTGCATCAAATTTCATTAAAGACTGCATATTAATCTTAGTCACATTTAACATTTAGGAAGTGTTTAGAAGCCTGCAGCGTGACACAAATGGGTGTCGTCACCTCATGTCCTGAGGCTATTGGAGCCCATGACCCTAAAGCCCATCAGTGATGGGCTTATCCCCTTCCTGAATGGATTGTCCTGAAGTCAGATGACCAGGGGTTCTTGGCTGTTCTCTGGTGTGCCCAGAGTTGGGCTAGCACACAGCAGGCAGACAGGGAGATGTGTTCGCCATTGGGAAATCACTCTCCACTCCCAAAGCAGTATGGCACACGTGTGGCTCATGACAACCACACGCGTTGTCATGATACTTTGTAAAATACAAGTGGCTTTTTTTTTTTTAACGTTGTGGTCGGGGGTAGACAATGCCAGTATAATCTCGATGCTTCATTTCGGTAAAGTTCCTCTCATGTACTAACTGAAATTTAATTTTGAACGTACTGATCGTGATACCTGTAATTTGCTTAATTTTGTATTGTCTCATAAGCATTGAAAATAGTTGATAACTTTAGACTTACGACGTATGGAAGGGTCAGTCAAAACATTTTAAGCACATACTATATGTCAGTTGTTAAGCAAATTATAATCAAAAATTAAATATTTGAGGAAGGTAAAATACTGAAGGAATATTTATAGGCATTAAGCTGCCGATGCTAAACTAATATTACATTTTTGTAATGTGGAAAGTGATAGCAGCCAATGGAAATCAGTTTCTCCAGTATATTTACTTAACATTTGTCAGCTACCAAAGTTAACTAGTTAGTCTGTTCTTTTCGTTTTTACTTTTCGTCCTCACTCACCACCTTCCGAACCTGACCCCACTGTCTCCGCCAGCCTTTCCCTGAGCAACCGTTGCTCAGCGTGAACCCTCTATCACAGTCTGGCTAATGTGCTTCCGAGGCCGCATACTCCATTCTGAATTCTGCCTCCTTAATCTCTGAGCCGAACTCAAGTCTTACCTCATCAATGAAGCCTTTTCCCTCCCCGCCCAGGTTAGATTTATGGCTCTTTTGAGGGGCAGGGTGGCACCCAAGCCATATCTTCCCCTACTGCCCTAGCCCGATGAAATCTGAGAGTTGGAGTGCATAAATACTGTTAATTACAAAAAGGTTAACTGCACGGGTTACTCCTTGGATAGAGTGAGAAGAATGTAAGGAGCTGCTTCAAGCCGAAAACAAACTTGCCTCTGATCCTACTTCATGCCTTCAGTTCAGCCTCGTCAGTTGCTGGCTTAGGCACACACTCCGAGGGCTCACCATTCAGGTCAGTTCAAGGTCCCTGATGGACCTTGGGTTTTCACTTGAGTGGTCTCAAAGTGGCCCTAAAAGTCTTGGCCTGTACCAGTGTAAAATAGATCTGATACCTGAATCGTTTTTCCACATATGTTAAGATCGGCCCCAAGCTCGCTGTCTAGGAATGTGTATTAGTAACAGCTGTTTGCTTTAATATAGTAGGATGATTTCAGGTTTTTGTGTCAGCCCTCCCACTAACTAAATGAGAACTCTCAGGCAAGGCACCTCACGTCTCTGACTCTCAGCGCCTTACCTGTTTTCTAAACCTGTCGGTAGGTTCAAGAAATCAGTTTCGTGACCAACATCACCGGTTTTTTTAAACCAGAGTGCACTGTACATAGTAAGGGTAATGTCGATTTGGGAAGTTTTGTCTCAGATATTTTGTGTGCCTGTGAGCGTGCATACTGGGCGCGCTCCTCTCTGTGGGCCACAGAGATAGTCAAGAGCTGCTGGACCTGATCATTCCTAAGTCCTCTTTAAACCTCAGTGTTCTGTAGTGATTCTTTCCTGTGGGAGGTGTCTGCTGTTACGATAGTCGATTTGGCAGTAACCTAAGGCCTGAATGAGTTAGGATGCTCATTATGTACGTCTGTGTATGATTCAACCTCAGACGGTCTCCAGCCAGACTGGAGCCCGCCATACATTTTCCTGTTTTTCCGACTTCTTTGTCTTTTAAATAAGCACGACAGCTTGTTTCTACCATAATTTAGCCCGTGTTTTATAGAGAAATTCTAACGAAACTTGTGTATTACTACTGAGATATATTTCATAATAATGAATTTTTTTGTTTGTTTCTAAGTAGAAGCAGAACTTTCTCAGTATCTAGCAGAAGAATCCAGATTTCGGTTCCTAGATTTACCTCAGACCTCTCTTTTAGCTGGAGGTGATGGAACTCACACCCAAACTGGCTTATGTAAAAAAAGGAGTCGATTAACTCTTACGAAGTCCAGTTTTGGGGTTATCTTCAGGCGCAGCTGGTTCCATTGGGAGCCTGTCTCCCCGTCTCCTGGCTTTCCTCCCCGCTCTGTTGGTTTTATTCTCAGGCAGGGGTTCCCCAAGGGGCAGCAAGATGGCCCACTCAAAGCTGCAGGCCTGGAATTTGCCAGTCGAGCAAACGTCTCTGGGAAAATCATGCTCCTTTCCCAGCAGTTCCAGGAAATGTCCTGTTCTCGTTAGCCCAGCCTGGCCCATGCGCCCAGTCGCTTTAATCAGAGGAGGTGGCACTCTCACCAGCAGGGCCTGGCCTGCAGCCAAGAACCGAGGTCGGCGCCACCCGCACCAAGCACAGGGCCCGAGTAGCTCCCAAGGGAGAACCGAGGCCCCACGGCAGGGGGAGGGGACGCTCAACCGGCATACCCCGAAGGAACCAGAACTTTCTAATCTTCACCCTTGACTAACAATTCCTAGGACCACTTTCAAAAAAAATCAGGATTCAAGTCCATAATATGACACACTGTGGTTCACATTAATCAACAAAGAATTTACTTAAATATCCATTTGTCTTTTCTAGTGAAAGAAACCTTCCATTCCACTCCAGCCAGAATCAATGCCCCTGGCATTTTTGTGTGTGTGAAAAATGTTTTATCTAATGTAAAAAGTAGAAAGTGCCCAGCCTCAAACCGATGATGTTCTAAAAGCTTATAAGTCAATTGAATATTTCCCAGATAAATGGCGCAGTAAATGGCAGGTAGGTTCCCGGGCTAGCCTGAGAACAAAGAACTTTTTGAACGTGTAACAGATATTCCGTATTTGCAGGAGAAAAATAATTAAAATAATGTGTATATGCATATATCTCCTATGTACTATAAAACATATAGAACCACATAATATATAAATATATAACATACACTTTGGTTACGAAACAAAAGAAATATTTGCATAGTAAATCATGTCGCTTGAATAAAGACAAACGTACGTAGAACTTCAGTAAATAGAAACTTCTTGGTGAAGATTCTAAATTCATAGGGTGGAACTCAGAGTGGTTCTCTGAAATTTCCAAATCTGGCTCTCTAACTTTTTAGAATACTAAACCCAGAGACAGTAGATAATTTAAGTTTCTTGATAACCCTGATGTTCTTACTATCAATGATAATTACAACCTTATTTTTATTCTGAAATGGAACAAAGAAAAGAGAGTGAGGGGAATCCTTCAGTATCTCGAGGAGTTAGAGCAATGAGAGAGGAAGGAGAATATTGCTCGAGGAGATGGTTTTATGGGTCAGAGGTTGCCTGAAGTGACATTGACTGAAAGAGGGGGAGAGCCCCAGGGGGGAGGAAGGTGATGGCAGGAAGAGATGCTGGGTCAGGTTCCCACACTGGTCCCCAGGTGGCACTCACCGTGGTCCGCATCACTTCGTGGGGGCCCGAAACAGCTCTGACACAACCTTTTTGTCTTTCTGGTCTGCCGAGCAGCGCCTCGTGGAGATTGGCCTAGAGCGTGCAGCGTGGAAACACTTCAGTGGACCATCTCCACCAGATGGTTCTGAGCCTGAAACCCAAGGGCCTCCACAGGTTTACTAGTCCCCTTAAATCAAAAGCAAACTTTCACGTGTCTGCTGTTTTCTGGGCAAGGATTCACAGCTTTCATCATGGTCAAGGAGCCCAGGACATAAAGGGCGAGAGTCACTGTATGGGTTCTTTTCTACCTGAGAAAGTCCAAGTCCAGGTGCTCTTCCATTGTTCTCACCTGTATTTTATGTTGGCATAGAGACGTTCCTCAGTGGGCGTCAGTCACTTCGGTTGCTCAGAGACATCAAAAGGGCCAACTTGTAAATGGGGCTGACTGGTCACTTGATTGTTGTTTATTGTCAAATAGACTTAAAAATTGGCAGCTATTCTCCATGAAGAATTGAGGAAAACCATTACCTCTGCAGGGCATTTTCTTATTGCTAAACTCCAGATATATTTATTCCCAAACAAAGAAGAAGAAAACATGTTATTTAGTTGCAGTAAAGGGACTTTTTAAAAGGTAAGGGCCACTGACTTGCAGAAGAGAAATGCAGCGAGTTACGAGATGATAAATAACTAAAACCCCACTAAGCATAGAAAGCTTTTCCGTTAAGATATTTAAAACATTCAACTCATCTACTTTCAGATTTTAAAAAAAAATCAGGATCACAAAATATTGTTCAATAAAGAGTAAGCAGTAAATAACAGCGTTTGTTCCTCTGAGTGTGCTCATTTACCCTCAACTTACACCAACTCATCAGAGCTATGAAGTTGGGTCAGATTGGACCTTTGTCGAATTCTTTTAATGAAACAATGCCTTGCTGTTCTTTAAGACTAAGTGGTAACAGTCATTTGAAACCCAGTGTTGCTTTTATTGCAAGGATGTTGAAGTCTGTTGTGTCACAGTGTTTTTCTTATTAGGATCTGTGGGAGAAATTTCTTCCATATCGGTACCAAGAAGAGCCATGCTATCCAAAGCGCCTGACAGTGATCTGGTTGCCTCTCTTTGTGCTTTATTCACTTAGTTCAGCCAAATTTGGGACTCACAAGTAACCATGTTGGAAAATTTAGCGTGCGTTTTCTGTGTAACAGCTCTACCTGAGTCTTGTCTTATCACGAATCCTGCTCTTACCTAATCTATTATTTAATCAGCCACCTCAAAGAGGCACCCTTGGAGCTGGGGTTATTAGCAGTTAGGTGAGGGCAGAGAGGGAAATGATGCTGAGGGGAACGGACTGGGCGGGGAAGAGAAATCAGGAAACACGGACGAGGGACGGAAAGGAGCCGGCTGGGAGGGATGAGGGTTTGTGACGGATGCGTCCTGGGGTTAGTGCCCACTGCCGTTTGAGCCGGTTATTGAATGGTGGTTTCATCATTTAACTGCTCCCTGAACCGTAGGCCGACCACGCCCTGACTGGCGTAATTAAGCCCAATTTGAGGATTTGCATGAGCATAGCAAGACAGCACAACCCCACAACCGTATGAAATCAAGTTGCATCCCCATTTGGTGAAAGACACAAGTTTTGAGCTTCGCCGTCTAATCCAAAGGGTGTTTGAGCACTGGCCTCGTAATACCGCTGTTCAAGCCTCACTGCTTTGGAAATTGTGGGGGTGCAGCGTGCAGGTTACCGGCCGCCTCCGAGACTCAGTGTGGAAGTGAGTAGCGTGCAGGCACGGGAGGGCAGCCCTCGACGCGGTCTTGTGTCACACATGGAGCCAGGACACAGCAGTCCTCACAGGCTTCGTGACACTACTGACAAGGAGCTCCATGGTTAAAAACTTTCTCAAACTCTGGTGGTTCCCGTAGAGAAATGTTCTATTCCTGAACAAAAAGTGTTTAAAGTGGTAAACTTGGATTTGTACAAATGTTTGTCCTCTATTACTTGTCAGAAAGGCATATGATAAATTGTAAAATAGTATTCCTGAGCCATTTTATCTATTAAAACCTATACCGTATCTATAATGATGTCCAGTATTTTAAAATAATACAGCTATTTTAAAATATATGCATTTCATACCATTCATTTAGAAAGGACTTCACCTGTATTCCAGATCTTTACAAAATCTTAACGATATTGTGAAAAAAATATCGCAATTCATAAGCTTTTGGGTTTTGCAACTGAAGCCCCTTTGTGGAATCCAGTGTTTAAAAAATTAACATATTTTTGAAACACCTTGGCCTTTAACTCTCTCACGAGTCGGCAAGACGCTTGGGAACGTCTGTGCAGATGGTGTCCCCACAATTAGCTCTGAGAGCAAACAACTGCCAGCTCAGGTCTCTAACTAACGTGGGGAGAAGGAGTCGGAAGCAGCTGGAGAGGGACCCCTCCAACTAGAATCCCAGACACGTGGCGTTTCGGTCAGATGTTGAAAACCACCAGGGACTCGGGCAAATAACATCGATGATGATTTAGGAGGATTCGCTGGAAGCAGCCAGTATTTTTTCTTTTCCTTTTTTGCATCTTTTCCCAGGTACCATCTAACGCACCTCACCAGCAAAGTTTTCTTTTTTATTGAGTTTTCCCACCATCTCCACCCTGACCTTGTCATAGAACGCCGCCTTAGGTGAAAACTAGCAAATGAAAGAGTTTGAGGCCACTCTCAATTGGACGGTTGGTGGGTTTGTTTTCAGATGCCTGGTCCCTGATACATTTGCTAGGATTGGATCCAAGGCGGCCCAAGTTCCCTTAGAAGGAACTGCTTTTAATAACTGGGCTGGAGAAGAGCACATCATAGAAGTGACTAATGGAAACACGCATTTTCCGCATAACATCCTTTACCTTGTCCTTCTTGAAATTCATTTTATATTACAAACATGAAATTAGGCCCTCAGTCGATATTTACTGATGATTTACTGTGTGTCAGGCATTCTGCTAGGCCTCAGGGGTGTAGCTAGGAGCAGCATGAAGCTGGCGGCTGGCCCCACAGGGCTATCGGGGTATCTCTTCACCTTCCTTTTGGACTGAGGTGCTGGAAGTAAAGGCTCGTGCCTTATTTGGTTGTCGGATCCGTGGCGACCACCACAGCTTGAGTCGTCTCGGTCGCCTTCACATCCGAGAGCCGTGGCCCACACGCCGAGCAGGGGTGTCCCCGCAGAGGGTGATCAGTACACACTTGCAGAGCGGATCCGCCCAGCCCTGATTCTCCATGGCTCCTCCCGAAGGATTTTCAGCTTTTCTCTTGCCGCCGGCACCACGGACCGACCTGCTGGTGGTTAATTACCGGACTCTTGCCTCCTGACGATTCCACGCGTTTCACAGTTCCCCTCTTTGCCGTTTGCACTCCTCGGGGTCAGGATTTTTCATCTCCCGTGTTTCTGTATGCCTTTAAGTGTCACTCCACTGCCACATCTTGGTGTCCAGGGCGGATCGCTGTTCGGCTCCACGCCTCGTTCCAGCACTTCCGAGGTCTGCACTCGTCTCGCTGGGAGTGTGCTTTCCTCGGCCTTCGTCACTGTCACTCTCACTATGTTAGGGTGTCTTGGTTCGTGCTTGGAATATTTCTTATTGTCACTGAGTACCGACACTGGAGGCAGCGGCCTCCCAATTGGGTGCTTTTCGAAAAGTTAGCAAACTTAAGACATCTGTGCTTCCTCGTGGACTTTATAAAAGTAGGGGAGGGCTCCACGTCACAGTCCCTGTCGCCCTGTGCTTTCACGCTAGTGAGCGGCGTCTTACTGCCAGTCACTCCACGTGGGCGTGCTGCTTTACTGACCGTGAGGGGGGCTCCTGTGTACTTCGGGGTGCTCTACTATGCTCACTGCCACGTTCCGAGGTAGCCAAGCTCCCTGACCAAACTTTAGTGTCCTTGGAGAGCAGCTTTGAAATTTTTGCCCCCATACACCTCAAGCCCTCAAAAGATTTCAAATGAGAAACAATTGTCGCTTTGCTATGCTGCCCTCCTTCAACCTTCTGTCTCCTATTCGCCATTAGTTGTTTTTTTTTTCCTAATGTGTCTTAGACTCTGTATTTGTGAAAAGTGCAAAAAGACAGACCAAGGAGAAGAAATACGGATCCCAAATCACCGCAGGTGAAGAACGTCTAAGAAGAATTGCTAATCTCCATTTCTAGTGTTCCGGTACGCAGAGTTGGGGTGTTTTTAAGAAGTGGAGTCTGGCGATTTTTTCAAAGGCTAAATTTAGCCGTTGCTTTGGAAAATCAGAGTGGTACAGCTTGTGCCTTATCTCCGGCCGGCCCTTCCCCTGTCCTCTGCACTCGGACGTCTTAAATGCCTGCTGGACAGGAGCGGCCTAATGTACTCCAGCGGCCCCGTTTATTCTGGGAAGGAATTAAGTGACTTCATTTTCCCTGTCTTTCTGAGCTTCCTAAAAAATTTAGGAGACTTCCTAAGCAGCAATTACAGTTCTCTACAGAAATAGTTCGAGTCATGCCCCCTTCTGCTTCATCAGCTCTTCCTGCCAGCAGCAAGGGCTGTAAATGGAATAAGAGAGGCCTCTCGCTCCGGGTCCAAATAGCAGCAGGAGGGCACATGTGCACTTGAGCCACAAATAACGCGTTTTAAAATAGCAGATGGTATTTGACGGTCGCTCCTTCATTCATTTACCTGCCAAGGCAAAACTTTCTCTTCTCCTCTGGCAGCAGGACCTGAGGTGGCTCGGCGCAGGCGATCGTGATAACAGGTTCCTGGGTTTGCAGATATTACCCATCAGCCCGGCTTCCAGGCATTCGGATACAGGCTCACTTTCTGAGAGCGTTCTGGAAAATGCGTCCTTCGTTCAACACAACAAAAATTTTATGTTTAGACCATAACCAAACCCGACTGACTTGTTAGGCACTTTTGTAAGTCATCATAGGCACTCCTCAGTAAGGCATGCTGCCAGCCAAACGTTCCAGCTGTCCCATCTCACCAGGGACGAGTGGGAATGCGTAAAAGGCCCCGTGTTTGGAACGTGAAGCTCAGTGGACAGAGACCGGCGCACGCACTACTGCGAGGTTAAGTTCGTGTGTGCGAGGAAGCCTGTGCCCTCCGCTCTTCTGTCGGAGCCTTGCACCGACGACACACACTGGTTACGTAATTTCCTTACCTGAGCCCGGAGGAACTGGCGGCCAGCCAAGTCAACTGACGTTTTCTCACGTGCCTCCAGACCAACTCCACTGGGTTCTCATCGTGTTCACCGCTCTCTCCCCGCTGTGATACGTGATAAAACAGAGTTGGTGGGTACCACCCGCAGTCCACGGTGCCGAGCGGAGGTCACTCGGCCCTTGTGCCAGACTTCGGATGACCTCATCAATGAATTGGAAGAAGCTTAACTCAGAAAATAACATTACTTTGTTTTTATCCTGTGACTGAGCACTCACTCCATCGCTGGGGTACAAGGCAGGGCCCTTGCTTTCAAGAAGGTCACTCTGGTAGAAATGACACAGGTAGGAAAACAACTGCACATCTGTTTGCTACATCCTATTAGGACACAGTGAGGCGTGAAGGGTCACTGGACGTGCTGGGAAGGACACGGGTCCGGAGTCCGTCTGAGTCCGGGTCCCTGCCCTGGCACTTAGACACGGTGTGACCTCGGGTAAGGAACACATTCTCTGAGCTTCAGTTTCCTTACCTGTCAAATGAAGAAGGAAACCTTTCAGACTTATTTTGAAGAATGGAAATAATACATGGAGAATGTCTGGCCTGTAGATGCTTGTAGCAGCTATCAATCATAAGACCAAAATGATATTTGAGCCACATGCCAAAGAAGAATGCCCCAGCCCGACGGGAGAGGTTGGCATTGCCAAAGGCCCAAAGCCGTGTGAAGTTCCTGGATTTGGGGAGCAGTGAGTGATGAGAAAACCCCTAAAAACGGGCAGGAGATGGTCAGGTAAAGAGCATTCCATGCCACACCAGAATTTAAGTTTTGTAGGTCAGAGGGGAGGGATTTAAGTTTTTTTTAAACTAGATTTTCTGATAAAAAGAAGTTGCCTCATACTGTATTGCTCCATACAGCTATGAAAATTAATTAGGTTCCAAGACTTAAAGTGAGTTGTTTATAACCTAGAGGAAAAGTCGGTGCCACTGAGTAAGGAGAGCCCGGGAAACGTGGCTCGTCACTGGTTTCCTGACAGAGATGTTTTCCTACCTCAGACGCCCAGATACCTGGGATTCCCCACTTCTGCAGCAGCAAACCACGAACCTTCTAAACTTAGAACGTACTGTGAGTGTCTGACTTCATGGAATCTTCTGTCTTTAGAACTCTGGTGTTGCTTAGGGACTTGACATTTTTTGGTTAAGTATAAATTTGGGACATTTTCAAGTGAGTCCCTTTGAGGGTTAGGAATCCCCATCAAAGAGAGATGAAAAGATGACCCACGACTGCTCTGTGCCATGTGACACTTTGCATAACAGCCCCGAAGGAGAGGCTGGGACGGGGCCCAGCAACAGAAAGGGGAGGTGAAGCCCCAGCTAGCCGTTCGTTGCCTCTTGGGTCAGTGATGGGCTGGAAATTCTTTTTCATTTTCTTGATCTTTGTAATACTTAAAGCCATTCTCGGAGCACAAGTCTGTGCCCCCAAGGACACTAGGATGAACACCGCCATGCTGTGTTGGAGTCGGAGACGCCAGTGTGACTCGTGTTGATTTTAGTATGTATGCAGATAGATAACAGAAGTAATTATAGATCCATGCGCATGCCCGGGCTCCTATACTGCCCTGTATTTCCTTTCTCTGTCCACTGAGGGGGCCCAGAAACACTGAGCCCCCAACAGCAGTGAGCCCATCTGACGCCCAGATCTTGGTTTCTAAATGCCATTCTCCTAAAGGAACCAGGGCCTGTTAGAGAAATTGCTGATTGTAGGGCTGAGACAGGGAAAATAAAAGATAAGCCCGCAGCATCTTACAATGCCAGAAAGTAAGGACGTGCTCAAAAAAAGAAGGGCAAAGACCGAGAGTGTATCAGAGGGACACGGGAGCCAGCCTGAGAGCTCCCAATAACCAGCGCGGGACGACTTCGAGAAACCGACTTAGCACTGGATTACGACCCAAGGTGTGAAATAAATATACATGAGTTCACAGTGATATAAATAAGTGACCAAATAGAGGACAAAGCTTCCTTATAGGAAAACTCCGAATCATAAATGTGGCCGCTCCCCCCTCCATGAAGGGGAGGTTAATTTCCTTCCCCTCGCATATGGGCCGGACTTAGTGACTTGCTTCCAAAACAGAGTATAGAAAGCAAAAGATTAATTAGCATAGAGCAGCCTGGCAGACACTGCCTTCACCAGACAAGCAAAGTCACATCAACCGTGGATCGTCATACAGCCCCGGTGAAGGCGGTGAGCAGGGCACTTCGCCTCTGTGGTATTCCTCCTAAGAGCGCATGGCTCCAGTCTAACCAGCACAGAACGTCAGACAGACTTCAACTGAGGAACACCTACAAAGTCCTTGACCAGTATTCCTCCAAGCTGCTCACGTCATGAAAAACAAAGGACGTGGTGAGAAACCGTCACAGATCAGAACGGGCAGGAAGTTCAACAATTTAAAATGCAATGTGGGGTCTATCCTTGGTCCTGGAATGTGAATTCTAATTCAGTTTAATGGCGCGCTCTAATTCAAGTGTATAATTATCAGTAGTGACATGTCAGCGTTAGTCACTGAGTTTTGACAAATGCACCGTGGCTGTGTAAGACGTTGCTGTTAGGAGACTGGGCAAAGGGTGTATGGCAGCCCTGCCGTCTGCAACTCAGCCATAAACCTAAAACAGTTCGAACGTCGTTAACCTGCTTTTTTAAATGCCCCCACAGTATGGCTGGGTAAAAGGACCCAGTCTCGTAATAACTCAGAAATTAAAAGAGCCTTGCTGCTTAGAGAGGTCTCAGCCATTAGTTTATTTCGTCCTCACGACTATAAGATAAATAGCGACATCCCCATCTTAGAGATGGGAAGACTGAGGCGCAAAGTGGCCGTTATTCTTGCAAAGCCACACAGCGACGGGATTGGGCCTCGCGCTCTTATCTCCACTCCAGGGTTCTTTCCACTGTAGGTCGTAGATGTCCAGTCTGAATACGCCGCTTCCCCTGAAGGGGGTGCAGGTGGAATAAGCCCGCGAATCACGAGCCAGACTCGCTGCAAAGCCATCGGAATCACCTTCTTTCTGGGGTACGGGCGCGTGTGTGCATGCACGTGTGTCTTGGAGGTAGGGACGGAATGGCTGTGTGGCGATTCCAAGTCCTCGTTCCCTGAAACGCTGCAAAGAAACAGACTGCTTTAGAGGGACGCACAGGGCGGAGATGGACTCCTGGGAAGGCACCCCACTTAGCCGGCTGAGAGGCACAGGCGGCAAAGAGGTGAGACTTGCTGGGAGCGATGGGCAGTACTCGACTAGGCACCGGGAGCAGCACAGGTGGGTGGATTCTAAACGGTTCTCAAGTACTGCCGGGTCTGAACCGGCCGAGCCCTTGAGAAAGAGGCATGTGGCCTGGCCTGGTATGGATGTGCCCAGCGTGATTGAATTGAGGTGACGTGTCCCGTGGCCGTGGTGGGCAGGACCCTGTGCTTCTGCCTGGGTCCGGGTCCTTCTTTAACAAGCACTTGGGCGGACGGAGGATTCGGCCTTGCAGAAGGAGGACAGTGTCTTAGAGCGGTGGCTCTTAAGACGCGACCTCAGACCAGAAGCGTCAGCGTCACCTGAGAACATGTTGGAAATGCGACTGCTGGGCCTTCCCCAGGCCTACTACAGAACACCAACTCCGGGCAGGGGCCCACGGGTCTGTGTCAAGAAGCCCTCGGGGTGATTCCCGTGCCCGCTAGAGTCTGAGAACCACTGGGGCGAGCACAAGCCTCCAATCCAGGGAGCACGCCGCCGGCAGACGGGACGAGCCCGTGGAGAGAGCACACAGACACTCTGCCACAGGGGGTGCCCAGATGCACCCCCAGAGGTTCTACCGCAGGAGAGGGGGAACCACGTTCGGACCACCTTGCCCAGCCTTTGGAGCCGGGGCTTGTAACGGGACCTATCGGGGGAGGCGGGGAGTTGGAGCACCTTTCGCACAAACAGTGACTTGTTCTTTTGATGAGAAGGATAAAGCCTAATACTTCTAGACAAGAACTAAAAGCCAGGAATGACCAGGCGGCAGCTGGAGCTGGCACAGCCGGCCGTCGGCGGGGCCCGCCGGGGTCCCATGTGCCGTGGAAGCGTGCGTCCCTGGCTCGCTCTCTGCAGCCTGGTCCGCACGGCGGGGCAGCTGGCTCGCTCCCCTCACACTGTTCTGAGGGCACGGGCTTCGGAGTCCCGCAAGCTGAGTCACCGTCGGCTTCGTCAGAAACGTCACGGTGAGAATCGGGGCCAAACTCCTCAGCCCCCGAGGTCTGCACATCGTTCGTGTTCTCTGTCACCCAACATGTTAACTTAAAAATCCAGGCTCATTCACGCTGCAGAAATTATTCGTCGGCCAGCAGACGAGGCGGGGACAGCCTCAGCATCCCCGACCCCGGCCAAGCGCTCGGCACATAGTAAGTGCTCAGCAAATACGTGTACGTGAATAAAGGGATCTGGAAATGTGTTTTTTTTTTTTATTCTGATGTAATCAGGATTTTTTTTTTTTTTTGGCTTCTAAGAAATTGCCTTTATCCCATAATCGCGCACACTATACAACCAAGGCAATATATAGTCTTGAATTTGCCAAGATTTTTACAGTAATGTTTTAATTGCCATAATAAAGCTGTCAAACCAAAACAAGCTTGAAGTTGTTGCTGTGACTTGCCAGTTATGGAAATGCGAAGACTATCATTTTACGCGTCTGAGTAAGCCTCACAGACAGCTGTGGCCGGGCCCAGCTCCGCGGCCGGGAGTGGCGATCAGTCTCCGAGGCTTGGTCGGCCCAGCACAGCAGACCTGAGACGCCAGCTCATCCATTTCCATTTGAGATCGTTTCTTATGTGAATTATCACGATATTTCCCCTTCGGAGTCGAGAGGCTCAGAGACGCCGTTGTGCACGATACAGCGTTGTCAAGAGGCGGATAACTGCGTCTGAGCATCTTCACGGAGTGCTGCTCGGAGCAGCGTGATAACGTCTAAGAGCTCACCGCAGAGGTCGCTGGGGGGCGTGCGGTGCAGCCTGGACAGCCCGGAACAAAAGCCACTAACCCCCGTGGCCGGCACGGACGCACAGTGACCGGTGACCATTGAGAGTGTTTTGACCTGGAGGTGCCGTGGGCAGGGCCTGGCTCCGTGAGATCAGGGTCTGTCCCTGCCGCGTTCACACTTGGCAGGGGAGTGGGCGGGGACACCACGCGGGAGACAGCGCACTGCAGCACTGCTTAGAACAAAGCCACCTCCGACGGGGACAGGTGGCTGGGCAGGCGTGCCCGCGGCGCTCCCTTGGGGCTGGCCACGCCGGGCAGCCCTCCCTGCGTCCTTCTGCCCTTCTGCGTGACACGGCATGTTAATCTTGGCCACCAGCTCCAGGCAAGTGCAAACCATGCTTTGAACCGAGTGAAATGGATTCTGAAAATTCATTTAATAGATGCAAGATTTGTGAGCTCACAAAAGGAAGAATCAGCAGGTGGCTCCAGAGGCTTACCCCATCTCGTGGGGTGTGTGAGCATCTGTATGTGGGTTCAGAGTGGAATGGTTGTCGGCTGGCACGATTAGGAAAAAGCAGGGACAGTAAAGAAAGGTGTCACAAAGAGTAACTGCTATCCAGTGGAAGTCGCACATTCTGCAAACTTCCGTTTTCTCGTCGAGGGATGGAGGAAGGATTCTACCGCTTCTGAAGTCATTCTGTGTTTGCCATTAGTGGTCACAGTGACAAGTTTATCCCATGCATATTCATTCAGGGTCACTTCCCATTGGTGACTGAGACACACAGCAACAGGGTCCTCAAAGTTCGTGGCATCTATCTGTAAATGGGAAACTGGAGCAAAGACCTTATCTTTCACTTTTAAAGAGCAAGGGTTTTGCTTTTAGTTTTGTTCCTAGAAATAGCTTATTAGAAAATAAGATCACAAGTCTTGAAAAACAGTCTTCCTCCTCTCGCTTTTGTAGTTGAATAAAGTGAAATCAATTCAATGTTCAATAGTAAAAGTTTTCTTGGGAAACAGGTACTATCTTTTCACTCTAAGAAAAAGGTTATATTTCCTAGGGTACTACCGCCCGATTCTTGTACATCTTCTCTTTTTTCCTTCCTGTTGCCACCGTACAGTGGTGAAGCTCCAGGTCCTAGAGCCGGGGGGATCAGTTATCTCTCTGTGCCTTACTCTTCTCATCTGTAAAATGAGGATAATCACAGCACCTCGCTCCCACGACCGTTGTGGAGAGTGAATGAGCTAATATGCGGAGAGAGAAAAACAGCGTCGGGCACGTGGGGAGCACCCTGTTGCGTGCCGTCTCACGTAGGTGCCATTTGTTTCATCCCACGTGGAGTCAGTAAGCTTTACTCACGAGTGTCGGGGTTCACAGTCAGGATGGCAAGGAACGCTGATAAAATATTTCTTTTCCGGGTTATTTCGTTTCGTGCTTCAGACAGCTGTGTTTTGAAAATAGTTATGCCATTCGCAATTTGAGGGAGAAATATGTCGTCACAGCTGTTCAGTCAGTTTCCAAAGACATTTAGTTCATCTGTCTGAAGATGACGATGGCACTGTTACCTGGAACTTACGTGTCCATTCGTTTAATGCTCGCAACAGCTCTTCGAGACGAGTGCAGCTACCGCCCACACTTAAGAGCTGAG
>CM053502.1:2221668-2267786 GCA_028627145.1 Eidolon dupreanum
GGACAGACCCGTGCGACTCGGTTAAGTCGGGGCCGGGCTCTGGGGCGCTGGTCCTGCAGGCTCGTAAAGGCCACGTGGCAACTGCTCTCCTTCCGGCACGAACCTCACCCGTCCTTTTCCGCCCTAGATAACCAGTTCAGGATGTCCATCCTAGAACGCCTGGAGCAGATGGAGAGGAGGATGGCCGAGATGACCGGGTCGCAGCAGCACAAGCCCGGAGGCGGCGGAGGCAGCAGCGGAGGGGGCGCCGGCAGCGGGAGCGGCGGAGGCCAAGCTCAGGTAGCGGGCCGCGCGGCGGCCGCCTCCCGCGTTGTCGCCCGTGCTCCCGGTGGGCGAGGCCGCCCGTCACGGCCCCTTCTCGGGGCCGGTGTCATCCCCGGGCGGAAGTGCTCCTCAGGGCTGCGCTGCCACACGTTGGGGTCCGTATGACGTGACGGGGGCCTCGGCCTTGGGGCTTCCCAGTCGCTCACGCCTTGGACCATTGTCCCTAAGCCTCAGACCGTGGTCGCCGGCCTCGGGACGCACTGCCGTCACCCGGTGGCGGGGGCGGGGGCGTCCCACGGAAAAACGGAGGCCAGACGCCAGCATGTCTGCCGGCTCAGAGTCCAGTTAGAATCTGTTTTGCATTTCGTGTTCTATCTCTACCTTAAGTCTGGAAAACGTACCGGAATTCAGTAATGCATAAGCCTTTTATAAACTCAGAAAGAGCAATGTGAAGAGGGCCCAGAGAAACGGTTTCTGTCATTTTTCACTATAAAACAACGTTATACATTCTATCATATTTCTCCTATGTTTTTTTTTCATAAATTCCATGAAGAATGCATTATATTTGTAAGTACAGAGAAATCACCAAACATTGTTTCAGAGTCCCATTAGTCCTGAAGGTTGTATATAAATTTCATGTAGTAGCTTCGTTTTGGAAAAGTGTCCTGGGCAGGAATTATTTTTCACGAGTCCCTAGAATACATTTAAAGGGGCTGACAGCGTTTCTTAACGTCCACTACTGAGTTGTTGCCCAAAAACCTCAAATAATTTCCTCTTGCTCTTCAAAGTGAATGACGATTTCCTCTGAACGGTTACATTTTTAAGTGAATATCTTGAGTTTTATGATCCTTGTGAATATCACGTGTTCGTCATATTTTTAATAATAAATGAAAACAAAGCTAAATATATCCCATCCAAAAAACTAACCCCTTTTTTTCTTGAATTTTCTTCTTTCTCACCTGCCTTCAGAAATCAACAGAAAAGGAAAAACTAGGCACACAGTAAAATATTATTACGGCTCAGGCAGGCTTTTTTTTCACCCAGATACAGTAAACAGTCATTGTTTACTGTATCTCATGGCTCAAATAAGAGATTCCCATGAAATCCCTTTCCTTTAACCAACAAAGATTGCATAAAGGGAAGGTAGCCCAGAGCCACCTCACAGCTCACCCATTCATTCGGCAACTGGCCTGTTATAATCTGATCCCATATTCATCACTGTTGAACACTCTTCGATCGATTTAAGTTGGCTTCAGTGTCTGTGTCCACCTGATGGGGAGACGTGTTTTTTTTTTGTTTAACGCAAAAAGGAATTCTCTCTCAGTTCGCTGCCCGGCGACGGCCGTGTGCTCACGAGCGTGTCTGTCTGGTGCACGCAGCGCGGCTCTGCCTGGACTGGGGTCTCAGGGTCGTCCTGCTACAGGCTGTGGTCGCCCCGCTGTGCCTTTAAGATGTTTTCACAGCTCTAGCGGAGATGACATTATGTCCATCACTCGCCGTTTTATTTTTGCAGGAGTTTTCTTCCAGATTGAAAAGTAAAAAACAACAAGGAACAACAGTATCCTGCAGTAATTGAATTTTAGGGGGTTTATTACTGGGAAAAAAATGCTTTTAAAATAATATCGGAGATGAGAATTAGGCTAGAAGTGACATTTCTTTAGGGAGGAATGTTAAACGTAAAACTGCTGCCACAGAGGCTCAGATAAGCTGTTGAGGTTGCTAAGTTTTTTTATTTTATTTTCCTTTACAACTGGATCGAGGGAAGAAATCCATATGGTTAAAATGAGTGAATTTGGCTTTCCTGTGTGCCTCTTATTATTAACAACACTTAAATTTCAAGATCTCTAATGCTTTCTCAAGTATACTTTTTACTATATATAAAGGACTGGATTATATCGAATTTTAAAATTTTTCATTGAGATGTAATTGACATATAACATTATGAGTTTCAGGCCATACAACATAATGGTTCAATATTTATGTCCATCGTAAAGTGATCATGACAGTAAGTCCGGTCAACGTCCGTCATCACATGGTCACAAATCCTTTTCCTTTGTGATGAGAGCTTTTAAGACCTACTCTCAGGAACTTTCAAACATGCAACACAGTATTAACTACAGTCACCTTGCTACAGATTACATTCCCAGGACTTATTTATTTTGTAACTGGAAGTTTGTACCTTTTGACCCCCTTTCCCCATTTTGCTCTCCCTTCCCCC
The DNA here is from genome assembly GCA_028627145.1 of Eidolon dupreanum. NCBI lineage: Eukaryota > Metazoa > Chordata > Mammalia > Chiroptera > Pteropodidae > Eidolon > Eidolon dupreanum. The sequence goes on from CM053502.1 coordinate 2,224,151, forward strand.
ACCCCCGTCTGACGACCACCAGTCTGTTCTCTGTATCTACGAATTCTTGTTTGTTTGTTTAGATTCCACATACAAGTGAGATCATAGGGTATGGGTCTTTGTCTGACTTACTTCACTTAGAATAATGCCCTCATGTTGTCGCAAATGAATCCCTGGATTGTTTTTAAGTGTTCCTTTGGGGGAGAAATCTCCATCTAAGTGACTTAAGTCTGCAGAAGCCGCAGGGGAGCTGGGTCCAGGCGTCCCCAGGGGGCAGCACCAGGAGAGTTAGTCTGCTGTGTTCCCTCAGCACTGTACTACCTGCAGCGTTCACTTCCCCTGGGAGGCTGGGGCCCTGTTTTTTTTTTTGTTTGTTTTTTGTTTTTGTTTTTTTTTTTAGCAGTATACGCTTTGCCTGAGATGGATCAGCATGACATTTATGATCAGTGTCAGCTGTAATAGACTCTAGAATTCTGAGAGTTGTGGAAAATTCCCTTGTGCCAGGACTGCAGATATGAGCCGCAGAGCTGAACTAAGCTCATTCCGGCCTCTCCAGTGCAGTCTCTCGATTTTCAGCTTTGTGTTTCCCATTTGGAGCTGCTCGTCATAAAGCATTTGTCTCCCCGAGGGCGGGCCTGTGGCCTCCTCTCGTAACACACGCTTTCCCACCGCAGTGTGCTTCTGGCCCCGGGACCTTGGGGAGCTGCTTTGAGAGCCGCGTGGTTGTCGTCTGCGAGAAGATGATGAGCCGGGCCTGCTGGGCCAAGTCCAAGCATCTGATCCACTCGAAGACGTTCCGTGGGATGACCCTCTTACACCTGGCCGCTGCCCAGGGTTACGCCACCCTGATCCAGACCCTCATCAAATGGCGGTAAGGCTGGGGTGCCCGCGGCCGGTGGGCGTCCTCGCTCATCGACACGCGGCTTGCCCTGGAGCGTTTCACTAGTGTGGCGACCTGGCCATTCAGTGAGCCTGCTAGCCTGTTAGCAGACGGCTTCCTCCGAGGCCAGTTTCCAAGGGAACTTTATGAACTTCTGCCCAAGTTCATACATACAGAGCGAGATGCCAACCGGACGCTGGAATTTTTATTTCCTCTGGGCTCCTAGCCAAATCGAGGGTCCAGGCCACCCTGTGAAACTCAGGGCCCCGTCTCTTCACCTCAGGGGTGTGGGATGCTCAGTCCGGTTTGGCCTCGGGGGTTTCGTAACCGTCAGCGACTCCTTCTAACACTGAGTAATCGTGCAGTAATTGCTGGCGCTATCCCTTACAGCACGAAGCACGCAGATAGCATCGATCTGGAGCTGGAGGTCGACCCCTTGAATGTGGACCACTTCTCCTGTACCCCTCTGGTAAGGAGTGGCTTCCTTTACTGCCCAAACTGTTTTTCCAGGCCGCCGTAGGGATGTGCCTGGCGCCCTGTGTTATCCCTCTCTGGCCGATGACAGTTGTCAGAGCTCCTTTGTGACGGTGACATTGGTGGCCCCGTTGGCGTTGCCGGCAGGGGTACCTCTGTCAGGTGGCAGCAGTGGCAAAGTGCACTACGTCTTAGACTCGCGCTGAGGACGCTCGCTCTGTCTCCTTGTGTGTTGTAGATGTGGGCGTGTGCCCTAGGGCACGTAGAAGCCGCTGTGGTGCTCTACAAGTGGGACCGCCGGGCCATCTCTATCCCTGACTCTCTAGGAAGGCTGCCCCTGGGGATTGCCAGGTCAAGGGGTCATGTGAAATTAGCAGAATGTCTGGAGCACCTGCAGAGAGATGAGCAGGCTCAGCTGGGCCAGAGCCCCAGAATCCACTGTCCTCCAAGCGAAGAGCCTACTACAGATAGCTGGATGACCCAGTGGCACAGTGAAGCCATCGACTCTCCAGAAATACCGAAAGGAGTCACCGTTATTGCAAGTACCAATCCAGGTAAAAATTCAGAGCGTCCTATCTCAGACTTGGCAGATTTCCCACGTGCTTACCCTCAGCCCCCCTCAGAAAAGCCCATAAGATACAGGCATTTAAGGGTTTGGGTTGTTTTATGTTTCTGATTTTCCTTTTAGCCCTAAGAATGTCTAGTGCTTCCTCACTGTTCCCCACTCCCCAGCAAAATGCAGAAAGTAGCAAAAAACCTCCCTAGCAAAATGCAGAAAGTAGTAACAGAAACCTATGTCCATGCAAGAAAGACAGATTTTGGCGGAGGATTATCTGGATACGATCCAGGCTTCTGGGGAATATGTAAATGGTAGGGGCGTGTCTTGAGTTCCGGCTTTGCACTTCGTGTCTCTCAGGTATAGAGAAAGTGTTAATTCTTTAGGGTTCCTGATTTTATCGCCTGTCCTGACTGTCCTTTCTACTGTACTTTTCAGAGCTGAGAAGACCTCGTTCTGAACCCTCTAATTACTACAGCAGTGAGAGCCACAAAGATTATCCAGCTCCCAAAAAGCATAAATTGAACCCCGAGTACTTCCAGGCAAGGCAGGAGAAGCTGCTTTCCACGGCACTGAGTCTGGAACAGCCAAACCTCAGGAAGCAGAGCCCTAGTTCTAAGCAGTCTGTCCCCGAGACAGTGAGCCCCAGAGAGGGAGTGAGGGAGCGCAGCTGGGAGCTCTCCCCTCCCGCTCCAGAGCCTGCAGGAGGCCAAGCCTCTGGATCCCGGCCCGTAGGAAAGTGGAGTTCCAAAGATCTTTACCTTGCTGTGTCTACAGTACAGGTGACTGGAAATCCGAAGGGGACCAGTGTAGGAAAGGAGGCAGCACCTTCACAGGTGCGTCCACGGGAACCAATGAGTGTCCTGATGATGGCAAACAGAGAGGTGGTGAACACAGAGCTGGGGTCCTACCACGATAGTGCGGAAAACGAGGACTGCTCGCAGCCCATGGACGACATCCAGGTAAGCGCCGGCGAGGCGAGCCCGCCGAGGCTGGGGCGGCCGGCACCACCGCCTCGGCCCTCACACTCCATGTCCAGAGGCCGCGTGGCCGCCTTCCCAGTGGCGTTCTGGAAGGCCGGTCTCCCGTGTCAGGATGCGGAGCGCCGTCTTTGCCCAGGGAATTGGCTCTGGGAACGAACGGACAGGAGCAGCGGAGGCCCAGGGCCCAGCAGAGCCGCCCGCCCCGGCTCCTCGGGACCCACTGGGACCCTGCCCTAGGCCCTCTGCTGCTTCCTTGCATCCGGGGTTACTGGTGCCACAGGTTTAGGGGCTCGTGGTAGTAGGGGCATGTCTAGGATGAGAGGCCTGTGCTTGGAACTGGAACGATGTAAGCGGTTTGATCAGCACGGCCGTCACCAGCCAGAAAGGGCACATCCGGCAGGAGGCTGTCATGAGGTGCAGTGAAGCAGCCCTAAAGCTGAACTCGACTGCCCTCGTAATAAATCCAGGAACTCTCGAATGCTTGCAGGGCATTAGAATTGTTAGGGGTTCAAAGAAAATATACCAGAGTAAACTTGAGGTTAGGCTATTATATCAAGCAAGCGCATTCCAGTCATTAAAACGTACCACGTAGGGGAGGACCAGACGAGCAGCCTGGGAACGTGTGTGTCTGACGTCCTCATGTTCCCACTTCCCATTGATATGGCCCGAGACCAACGTAAAAGGAAAAACCTCCCCCAGGAAACCCAGTAGGGTGCCGTGCACCTCCCGGGCGGTCGCTGCTCCTCCACCGGGCCACCAGCCACCGCAGTCACGGGGTGTGGGGGGCAGGCTGGGAAATCAGATGCTGTTTTAGACAAGGGTGGGCACACGTTTCCTGTAAAGGGCCAGATACTGAATACTAGGCCTTGTGGGCCGTGCAGACCTTGTTCGTCACGACTGCTCAGTCTGCCTCCACAGCACACAAGCAACCTCAACAACAGTAAATGAACGAGTGGCTGCGTGCCAGCCAAACGTTATTCACACAAACAGGCCGCTGGCTGGACGTGGCCTCCACAGTTTACCAGTTCCCGATGGAACCAGGTACCAGTCCTAAGCCTCCTAGAACAATACTCATGAATTTAAACATATAGTCAAGTCATACATCACCGGACTATGAAAATCAGCTCTGAAGAGGAGGAGCCAGTGGAGCATCTAGAAGAGCGACACCCGCCGAGGCTCGCCGCGGGGATGGAGGTGGCCCTCGTCCGCACCGCCCGGCAGCGCGGCCACGGGCCACGTGGTGCTGGGCACCCAGAAGCCAGCCGGTGGGGCTCGGGAACGGAATTCCTAGTTTTATCTGAATTTAATGAAGTTTAAATATCCCCGTGACAGCGCAGCGTTATAGCAGTTGTCCGTCACCGCAGCAGAGTTGCTGCCTAGACGAGAAAATAACCTTTAAAAGTCCACCTTATATTCTCACCGAGCCTTGAGACAGTAATAACAGTTTGCTAAATTGAGTACGTATCAGTGAAAAAGGCTGCAGCAGTCTCAAGAAGCACGTTAGCCAAATGAAAAAATAACAATGAAAAATAATGAAATAATCTAAGAAATGGCAAGCCAGAGTTCATGGAGGAATGGACCATGAAACCAGTAAACATGGTCTGTCTGAATAATTATCGCTAGTGTGGTTGTACATATAAGGCAGTTATTAAGAGGGAGTTCTTTAAATAGAAGAGGAATCACGTGTAAAAAAATAACCTGGAACTAAAATTTTAAATTCTTTTAACAAAACCAGAGAGGTAGGGAAGTGAAGAAGGTAGAAGTGTTTTAAAGCAGTTCTGCTGTGCAAGAGATAACAGGTTTTATTCCTGTGAGACTGACAGACATGTGGGCTGAAATATGCTGCTTAGAAACGTCAGGTTAATAAGTAGCATGAAACAGGCCACAGAACTTCTGTACCACCGAAGAAGAAAAAATTTGCCCTGTTTGCAAAAAATTCAGGAACAGCAACAAAATAAAGAGCAACAACAGTAATAGAAAACAGAAAACATAACATTGTAGGAATATTTTTCCATGTGATTCATTCCTACTTTGGTGACTGATTATTAGAAGATTCTCAGATTAGGTGAAAAAGAAAGCAAAATACACTATATGCTGCGTGCAAAAGACAACTAAAATGAAATAAAACAAGAAAATGAAGTGATGGGGAAAGATATAAAAGACAAATAGTATAAAGAAAAAAAGACAAAAAGTACAATTCAAGGCAAATAGTACATATATATAGTAAGTACATATGTATATAATTTATCAAGAGGATCAGTCATGAACCATTGTGTACCTAACAACATAACTTTTAAATATGAAGCAAAAACCAGTAAATGTAAAATGTGGAGCCACAACTATAATGATAATCTGAGGCTAACACAACTATCTCAGAATTTGTCAGATCAAGTAGATATGAAAAAATTGAACCAGTACTGTTATAAAGCTTGACTTAATATAGATTTACTATAAACGATATGTTCAATACATAATATATATAATTATGCAAGTATATGTAATTAATACACTTAGATAATATATATAATTGGTTATTTATATATTCAAGACATATATATGAATATTGCTCATATACCAGGACACCAAGAGAATTTAAATAACCCTAAGCTGCACATTTAAAGGCTGTCTTCTCTGACTATAATCCAAGAAATTTAGAAATGAATGACATGATTTTTTAGATTCAACTGCTTAGTATATTATTATTTGGTTTAAACTTATTTAAATTTCATTGTTTTTGCAGCCATCGCAATAAAAAAATCAGCTACTTAGTATTCCAGAGTGTTGCACTTATGATATTAAGATGTTCTCATACTGATACATGTTTATAAAAACAGAGGATTTGGGGGGTGACTGTAGAGTCAGTCTCTAGATTTTTTAGACTCCAGAATTTCCATTTTGCTTTTAATAAAATATTTTAATACTTCCCTGGGGAGAAAAAAATCAAGGTAGGACATACTTCCTGCTGTTTGGGTTACAAATCGAGGGAGCCAATATTGAAGGAAAAAAAACGGAGATATTTTTTCTCTAAATGTTTTTTTTTTGTATTCCTGTTACAACAATAATTCTTGTTCTATGTTGAAAATTTAGAAAACTACTCAAGTGTTTTCAACAGCTTTATCGAGATTTAAGTTACATCCCACGACGTGCACCCGTTTCACGTGTTCAGCGTGGTGCATTTTTTACAAGAATACAGCCGTGCAGCCGTCCCCACGATTCCACTTGGAACACTTCCATCACCCCCCAAAACACCCCTGGGCCATCGCAGTCCATCTCCGCTCCCGTCCTCACCCCAGGCAACCACTGACCTGATTTCTATCCCCAGAGTTTTGCTTTCTCTAGAAATTTCATGTAAACGGAATCATAAATGACATAGTCTTCCATGTCTGGCTTCTTCCACTTAGCATAATGTTTTTGAGGTTCATCCATGGCGTAAGATAAACGTTTTGTCACCTGTGTATAGATCCTTCCAGAATATTTTCAGTTCACTTAGAAACTTAAACTGCCGTATTGCAGTCTCTGTTATCAGGAGACGTGCGAGGACAGTTTTGAAATGAGGCCACGTCTCTGGTTCCGATAACGTGCACCTCACTCCAGACACATCTTAAGGATTCCTAACTGTCAGGAATGTGTGTTGGGTGCAAGTGTCACCTGACTGCAGTGGTTTGATTTTAAAAAGCAATTTATGTTTCTCACACGACAAGCAGTCCACAGGTTCAGTTGCTCAGTGATGCCGTCAGGAACCCGGACTTTCTTCCGGGTGTTCTGTTCTTGTTGGCCCTCCCCTTTGTGCCTGGCGCTTCGTGGTCGTCACAGTGTGACTGCGAGCTTGTCTGCGGTCAGGCAGGCAGGAGGAGGGCGGAAGGGCCAGGCACACTGGTCCCCTTTGTGGGGAGAGCAGCATCCCTGCCTCAGGCCCTCCTCGCAGTCTTCCGGAAGTGGGTCTTCGGTCTCGTTGTCCAGAAGTGGGTCACATTCCCCCTCTGTGCACAGGAGGGCGCGAAACCCAGACGGGGTTTATCACGATTGCCTTGTCACGCATGAGTTGCCCCCTGGGGTTTGGCTCATTTCTTCTCCCTATGAAATGGGTTTTCTAGGCAAGGCACAATGGCAGGGCCGGGGGCTGTGGGGGGGGGGGTATTGGGTAGGTAACCAGTAGTGTCACCAAGTTGCTATGACAACTTATTATAGAACTGCCCAGTCGCGGCATCATTAAGTGGTTGATTCTGGCTGACAGTAGAGGGTGGGCACGAGCCGGAAGTGCTCTAAGACGTCACTGAAGGTTTTTGGCCAAACTGTGCTTTGGAGATCAGGTCTCAGCATATTCAGGGGAACTGTATAAAACCTAACGACATGGGGTGACCTGGACTGAGGTGTCCGCCACGCCCCCCGCCCTGTTTTTTCTCTCCGAGGTGGGGTTGGGGGGTGGTGGGGAGGTAGGCCTGGCCAATGTCGAAGCGTCTCTTCTAACCTGTGTCCTGCGAATGCCGGCTTCCAGGTCAACATGATGACGCTGGCAGAACACATCATTGAAGCCACGCCCGACCGAATCAAGCAGGAGAATTTTGTGCCCATGGAATCTTCAACCCTGGAGAAAACAGATACGGCCACCATTAGCGGGACGATGAGCTGGCTGGCCAGTTACCTGGCCGATGTCGACCACCTGCCAAGTGCCGTCCAGATCAGGTCCGTCTGCTCGGGGTTTAAGCGGCCTAGTTGGAGGTGCTGAGTCGGCAGGACCTTATTAGCGAGGGGGGAGGTGTTAGGGCGAGCTCCGTTGTCACTTGTAAGACCCGCTATGTCCTCGCCTCTTCCATGCCTTTTCTCCCCGCATCGGAGCACGTGAGATGATGTATCATGTGGTTTTTTCCCCAAACACAATCGAAGTTTCATTAGAGCAGGTTGGGCAGTGTACCTCGCGGGGTCAGCATCTCGCAGAGCACTAGACCCGAAACAGGTGCTCAGCGTGCACCTGCTGAAGGACAGTTCAGGTCAGGCACGTTTAGCGACTGAGCCACCCGACCGGGGGCGTATTCCTGACAGTCCACAGCGGCTCCCGGTGGCTGCCATCTCGTCTCATAAGTCAGCATGTGACGGACCGGAAAGATCGGTCACCAGTCTGCCTCCCGTGTCTCCTCTCGCTTCAGGAGCGCGTACAACGAGCCTCTGACCCCTTCTTCTAACACCAGCTTGAGCCCCGGAGGCTCCCCGGTCAGCGAGATAGCTTTCGAGAGACCGAGCCTGCCCTCGGCGGCCGACTGGTCAGAGTTCCTGAGCGCGTCGACCAGCGAGAAGGTGGAGAACGAGTTCGCTCAGCTAACCCTGTCTGACCACGAGCAGAGGGAACTCTACGAAGCTGCCAGGCTCGTGCAGACGGCGTTCCGGAAATACAAGGTAGAGGAGGACAGTCCTGCTGTGACGCTCCTGAGATCGGGGAGGTGGACGCAAGTCAGAAGCAGCTAGAACACACGCCGCTTCTTTCTTTCCTCTGAGTTTATAGAATTTTTATTTGGAATCGTTAATAATTTTCAGAGGCTGCAGTAAAACAAACAAACAAACTAACTAACTAAAAACCTGACCAGTAGTATGGTGAATATCAGCATCTCAACTTACTGCTGGTAAATAAGGGATATTTATCATTTAGTTACTGTGGAGTGAGTTCGCACCTCTGACACCAGGAATTTATGACATGGAGCAGGGGTTTCTAACCGGAGGCCTGGGGACTCACTTGAGGCACCTGCGAACTCCTGAAATTTTGGGGTAAATCAATCAGCTGTATGTGCCTTTTTGGTGAGAGAGAGTCCTAGTGTTCCCCAGGGTTTCAAATGAATCACCGCCCTAAGCCAGCGTTAAAAGCCATTGGTCATTGGCCCGAGAGTAGAGGGCTCACGTGATCTCGGGGAAGGCAGTGGAGGTCTGGCAGTTTATAAGGACAAATAGCACAATACCCGATTTGTTAAATACTTTGCGAATGAATGTTTTTTGAGGCCTCCTAACATCCAAATATCACGGTTCTGTTTAGCAAGAGTAGTTGGAGATTTATTCTGTAAATTCATTTTTTAATTTATACTTAAAATTTTCACTGTATTTTGCTAAACCCAGGGTCTCACTTCCGACGAAGTTAATTAAATGAGTGATATAATTCAATGTAAGTCCCAGTAAAGTTGACGTTTCTTATACTAAAACATTAAAAAATGTTTTTCCTTTACCTTTAAGGGCCGACCGATGCGAGAACAGCAGGAAGTGGCTGCTGCTGTCATTCAGCGTTGTTACCGAAAGTATAAGCAGGTAAACCAAGTTCGGGTCACAGTGGGCAGTGTGCCTCGCCCAGCGCGCACGAGGCCCCCCGAAATCCTAACGTGCCGTTTGGCCAAAGACCACTGCACCCTGCTCGGTTCAAGGGCCGGCTCTGAATCGCCTCGATTAGAAACCACAGGGACATGTTCCAGGGGGTGAAAGAAAAATCTGCAACTGAACCGATGCCACAAAATAACTTTCGTTCAAATTTTCGGCCTTTCTGTCACCACTTGCCTGAGGTATTGGTCTGATAGAAAGGAAGTCGTTGGTGTGTGAAGCGAGGGCCGTGACACATAGAACTCCAGGGCAATGAGGCGATGATATCACCTTCAGCCATTTTCCTTTCGCCTTCTTTAGATCCATTTTAAATGATCGTTAACGATCTTTGGAAATCTGAGGCGGCTTTTGCTTTCCTTCCTTAAACAGATGCGAGAATATCTAAGTATTCTTTCCCGCAGTCTTCCTCTGCCGGAAACAGCCTGCAGGGTTAAGTAACTAGCATGGAGGACAGGGAAGTGACATTTATGGAGGACCTATATGTCCCTGGATGTCCCGGCTCTTTCAGGCTCATCACCCCCATTCAGCCCTTACCGTTATTTGGTGTAAACAATTTGATTTCCATTTTACAGATGAAGGAGCTGCGGCTCAGAGAAATTCAGAACATAGTAATTAGACCTTTCTGGTGGTTAGAAAGTATAAAACATTGCCTAACTGAGTTTCATATGGTTCATATGATAAAGTTCAGTCCTGTCAGTAAATTCCAGAACCTTTTATTAGGTTGCGCTTTAGGTAGGTTTTATATTTTCGTTTCAGGAATAATAAACGCTAAGACGTATACTAGCCACGTAGAAATTCAGGGCTGTGGCCTCTTTTCTGGTCTAGGGCTTTGATTTCTCATTTCTCTGGGATTCAGCCCTATCCGTGAGTGGGGCGGGGTGCGGCTACCTTCACCTTATGGCCAGTTGAGTTCAGGATCCCAGAAAATGAAGGTTTATTGTGTAAACGCTGACACCACAGTCCCTGTAATGGCAGCGGGGGGAGGCGCGGCCTTGCTCTCCGGCCCCCGTCCAGCAGGCAGGCTGCATATTAGCGCATGTGATGCACAGAATCAGAGTTTCGAGTCCGCGATTACAGCACGTATTTATTCCAAAATGTGAGGGTTGTTTTTTTTTTTAATCCCCTCCCAAAGATGTGTCACCTATATCCAGTAAGACAGAAGGCATTCCTTTTTCAAATATTGACAAACGTAAGGCAAATATTTTGGAAGACGGAAGGCGTTAATACAGCCAGGCTGCCTTTTTTTTTTGGTGGTGGTGGTGGGCGTTTTATTGGTTCTGGTTTTTCATTTCATTCTATTCAGCAATCTAACATTAATCTTGTATTTTCTGTTTCTCCCCCAAGCTGACATGGATAGCCCTGAAGGTAATGATACACCCAAGCCCTCTCACAAACCATTCCACCAGAGTCACAAACTCCACACCCATCACCAGCTACAAGAAGGGGCCCTGCGGATGGCAGGGTCATGAAATAGGCATACTCCCCTTGCCAGGCCACTAACCACAGTGCATCTGCCCTCCGGGGACCATGTAGTTATTCAGTTGGAGTAGTACGTTTTGACAGTAATGATAATTGGACATTTTCTTGGCCGACGTCAGTCAAAAGAATCCATCCAAGCCAGTTCCCATGAGCCCAGCGAGCCGCCGAGTAAGTCACCCTCCCCCGGTGTGACCCGGGCCCAGCAGGCTCTGGGTATGCGGCGTGCGTTGGCCAAGGTGTTGAAAACCACAGAAGCCCTGTAGGATACAGCAGATGAAAATGTAGAGAAGGTCAGATGAGACTAAGAGGATCCTTGCAGAAGGCTCCTGTGTCTAGAACATTCTAAGAAGTCAGTTTCCTCTCCTCATCCTGCCGCATACATGCAGTGGTATCCTTAGGCACAGGGCTGTCCTGAGGACGGTTTTTCCCCATGCTGGTAAGTCACCTTCTTGAAAGCAGAGGGCTTCGTCATCCCCAGAGTCACATTCTGTGTCCTGAGCAGTTCGGAATAGCATTTTTTAAATATGGAGAGCTCTGTATTTTTAGTGCGTAGAGACGGAAATGGCAGACAAGCCTTCTCACGTGCCTTCACCCCTCACCTTGGTAGCTCTGGTGCAGGCTGGGTGGGGGGCCACCCGCGCTGGCTCCTGAGCGGTCCCCGGTTCCATGACAACTTTCCGGGATCTGCGGCTTCACCCCCGTGTTAGTCCTATGAGTGTCAATCTTTTGCAGGTTAAAATGGCTCAAAGGTGTCAGCGTTTCATGATAAGCCTTGTATTTGGGACCTTGTAACTCAGAAATTTGTTATGTGAAATGGTAGTTAGGAACCGGATGTTGACTGCCGAGTACACTTGTGGGGGGGGGGGCGGGGATGGGGGAGGGCACGGGAGGCATGCGGAGGTTAAATAAGAATGCTTCCAAATCGGATAGTAAATATTAACCTTACACTTTTAAAATGTTCTATGTATGTTTTTAAGATTCCTAAGTGTCTAAGTGGCTTGCTAGTAAGTGTTTTTCAAGAAGGACAATGTATTTTGATGTTTGGGGGGAAAAGCATTTTTCCCAAATAATTTAAGCAATACTTGATCCGAAGGTGATCCTTAAAGTAACATTTTGCCTTTCGCAAAGGTAGGTGTAATGATTCCCAGTTTGCCCCTTTGGCGATTAAACCCAAAACAGAGAGAATCTGGTAATAAAGGGGAAGAAAGTAATTTCTCTTCTTTCCTTCCCTGATCAGCTCAGAGAACACAGACTCGAGTGGCCCCTGTTGTTACTGGTTTTGCTTCTTCTTGTTTCCCCTGCAGTATGCACTTTATAAAAAGATGACACAGGCTGCCATCCTTATCCAGAGCAAATTCCGAAGTTACTATGAACAGAAAAAATTCCAGCAGAGCCGGCGTGCGGCCGTGCTGATCCAGAAGTATTACCGGAGTTACAAGAAGTGCGGCAAGAGACGGCAGGCTCGCCGGACGGCCGTGATCGTTCAGCAGAAACTCAGGTGAGCCGAGGAGGCGTCACGGAGGGAAAGCTGCTCAGGGCAGAGGGAACCCTGACGTGGTTGACAGGGTGGCCCTGTGCCGGCGTCAGGGTCTGTGCAGGGACTAAAGAATTTTGCGACCATTTCCTATGCAGACCACTGTAGATGTTGTGACTTCGTATACTTCTGCCTGTTGGTCCTCTAAATGTTGTCTGTTGAGCTCGTTCTCTGTCCGGCTCCCACCCAACTATTTCGATGTCACTGGCCCATTTTCAGCTTATATCAGAAGTTGTCAGGAGCCAAGTTTCTGCTCAGAACGGTGGCACTCTGTCATAGTAGTCTAAACGGAGGTGTCACTACACGTAAGGACTTGGAAGGGTAGAGTGAAGCGAGGCCGCTTGAGAGAGGATAAGAAAAATGTTTAGCGCCGTGGAATACGCTGGCAAAAGCAGCTGAGACAAGAGTAGCCCAGACTTTCAGAGTCAGGCAGATCCACTTCTAAACTAAGAAAGCCCGTCTAATGCCAGAAGGCCTTATTCAACAAAGAGTTGCCAAGTGACATCTGATTTTCAGTTGTTACGTCGTCGCCCTCAGAGCTGGGCGGAAGTGCTCCCACAGCCCCCCACCCCACCCCCCCACCGTGCCCAGGTGCAGGGCGGGAAAGCAGCACACGCTTGTGCTGGTGGATTTGCCACGTGAACCGTTCCATTGAAAGCCCTGTATCCCTACTGGCTCGTTGTCAACGTCTGCGTATCAAGCTTTACAGCGCCCTCCCTGTGACATTAATTAATACTCTGGCTTTTCCAGGAGCAGTTTGCTAACCAAAAAGCAGGACCAAGCTGCTCGAAAAATAATGAGGTTTCTCCGACGCTGTCGTCACAGGTACATTAGCCCTCATCTATACATTTTACTCATCACGACTAATGAAACAGCCCTGCTCCTCTGAACCACTCATTAACTCCGACGTAAAGCCACTGCCCCCCCCGCCCCCCAAGTAATCAGAGTAATCCCCCCACACTGCCACGGGACAGTAGGACCCACTGACTAGGGACTACTTGCTGCTGTTGGAAGGCCCGTGGCCGTTCCAGGCCGTGCTGGACGCGGTGGACAATGGACAGTCACACCAGTTTCTCTGTTTCAAGGACAGCTTAACGTGGACAAGCTTAACGTGGACAAGCTTTCGTCTCGTCCCGTGGGCCCCTTTAGCGTGTTATTTCCGTGCCGTGTCGCAGCATGTTCTTCACGCTAAGCCCTTACTGTGCTAACGTGTGTCCAGACAGAAAATAAACAGTTTCTATTCCCCGGGAAAGGGTAGAAAGCCACTAATTCCATCCGAGTGCCTGGTGTAGAATTTCTGCTGAACAGCTGCTGCCCCCTGCTGGACACGGAGTGGCCAACAGGCTCTGTTAGACTAACAGGCGAGTCCGTGACGCGGGGAGGACGCATCTGATGAGCGGCACCTCGGCAGCTAGAACGCGGGTGGCCGAGTCCCCGGCGCTCCACGAGACCCGCGACCTTCCCGTGGAGCCAAGCCGCAGGGGTTTCCTCAACTCGGAGCTCTTTGTGAAGGAGACGGGGTCCCCTCCTTAGATTTCGGGGGCTGGCGACGAGCGTTTTGTTTCTTTAGGCTCCCAGTCCAGTGTGGGTCTGTAAGTGGCCGTGGGAGCTGGCCGCGATGACGTCCCGTGGTCCTGTCCTTCCTCCGGGCGTCGACCGCGGTGCAGCTCCCAGACCCCCCCCCCTCCTTCATGGGCACCCCGTAATGTCGTGCCAAAGCCCGAGTGTTCACACCCATTCAGTTCCTCGGAGGCTTCGTTTTGCTTGAGTTTTTCTTACCCCTAAAACCATCTACTCACTAACTTGGAAAATATTTTGACTTTGAGACCGAATAGGGGCGAACTGGGCACGTGTGCTTTTAGGAAATTAACCAAAGGGTTCATTTACATGACAGAAGGGACGATGTAGGGAGCCACACACTAGACGGATAGTAAAACCTTTCCTTAGGGTACGCTTGGTGTTCTCGAGGACGCTGGGAGAGAAGCGGATGCCTCGGCTGGCTGCCGTCTGCCCTCTGCCGGGCGGTGACAGCGGGTCCCGCCCTGACTGGCCAGCCTGTGCTGTACCCGGGTCACTGCCCTGAAACGGGAAGTCTTTAGGAAATGCATATCAAAACCCGGGGTGTGGCGGCGACATAGTGAAATTAATTCCGCAAGCCTACCGAGCCAGTCTCTTTCCTCTGTCACTCAGTCACACCTGTGACACAGCGCTCCAGCCGTTGCATCTGATGGAGTGGGACTTACCTGGGCCCTGTTCACGTCCTCATGTGCTCACCATCCCTTCTTCCCTTTTACTCTCTTCCCTGCCGGACGAAAGAAAGCCCAGGAAGGTTAGCGCCAGTGCTGTTGAGACTGTGCTTAACACTCGCCTGACATTTTATTTTCAACAAAATGACCTTTACATTTCGCTTTAGGCCACGTCAGACAAACCAAAAGGTTCACGAGTTACATTTTCCTTGTTTCTTAGTCTTATCTTTAAGCTCCAAAAATGTGGATAGGTAACGCAATCTTGGCGATCATGAGCAAAATTCCATAAAGTCCCACGCCCGTTTTCTGTCTGTCTTTTTTCTTTCTTTTACTTGGCCAAAGCCATGCCCCATGTCTCCAGCAGGTGAGTTGGGAGGGTCAGATATCTAAATAAAGTTTGAAAACAGAACTACTATGTTGCAAGCATCATGCTTGGAAACTGTCTTGCCAGTTCGCATAACAACTCTTTTAGGTAGAAATTGTTGTTCCCGTTGAAACCGCAGTTAAGCAGAGATGACTGCGACATAGTCTCTGCCTCAGGACCCTAATATCTCAGTAAGATCTACGTAAAGACAGATTAACAATAGAAGTGGACCGCTGGAAGGCAACAGAAAGTGTTAGGTACAGACGCAGTCCGGGCAATCTTAAGACTTGATCTCATTGTTTTCAATGACATCTACCTGCTCTGCTCTGAATGATTGTGCCTGCCCTGCAAAAAAGATACTTAAAAACGTAAATGCATAAAAGGCTGCTTCCCAACATGGGCTGAACAAAGATTCGTGTGTTCAGAGTTCTCTTTTTGGAAACTGGTAGAGAAGAATTTCATGATGATTTGACCTTTTCTAGGTTCATATTCTAACTGGTGACAACCTCATAAGGCTAACCAGGAAGTGTGTTATGAAGAGAACATCAGGTTACGGATTCTGAATTTCCATTTATTATTGAGGATGAAATAAAGCCCCTACTTTTGTTAAAAAGCTCCTTTTGTTACTTGCTTTTTTATAGGTCAGATTTTAGAAAAATGTGCAGGCAAATTTTAATATCCTTTGTACATTGACTGTGTAAGGTCAGTGTTGACTTCTTGTTCCTATGTATTTGATGAAGGAATTTAGAGAAATCCTGAAAACCTACCCTGGATATTTTAACTCATGTTTTCTCTAGGAGGAGTGTAATCCTGTTTTCGTTCTGGGTTACCAAATATTAAGAGAAGTTATGTGAGTTGTCCCTTAGAAGCATTACAGTAGAAAACCTCACATGCCCCCTCTTAGAAAAAAGTAGGTAGGTAGTGGCTTCAGGAATCAATAAGAGGTGTCCCATTTCTTAAGAATTTGCTGTCACATGGTCCCCAACATTTTTAGACTTAAGAATTAATTGGTGAGTGTTCTACCTGCTCATTTCACATGCCCCCACCACTTCTTTCTTTCCATAAAAGGAGCCACTTTATACTCTTCTTTGTTGAAATAAAGCTATTGACAATATTTCTGTTGTGACCCTCACGTGCTAATAGCTCTTTGGTATTGTTTTACTGTCTAAAGCCCCCTGGTGGACCATAGGCTGTACAAAAGGGTGAGTTTAGATGCCTGCTAGCCAGTTTATCTTCCATTTTCAATATTTTGCTTTTTGCTTGCTTGCATGGGGCTGCAGCCTAGGTATGCCAGTAAGTTTCACATCCATTTTGAATGAAATAAGATACAAGTAAAACTAACCCTAATTACTAACACTGCTACTTATACGACCGGAAAACAGTCACAAACAGTAGACGTACAAGTGCATGAGTAAGTGAAGGGCAGGGCCTTCCACAGCCGCCACAGGGCATGCTTAGAACCTGGGGGAGAAGCCTTCAGTACGAGAGAAAAAAAAAAAAAAAAGGCTGGTGGCACACGTGGAAATCTAAATAAGGCTGCACTATCAGAAGACATGAAGCAAGTGGCTGGTTGTGATTAAAGCAATTTGCCATATGAAATTTCCTCATCTGCTGTGTCCAAATTTCTAAAGCAAGAAGGCTGACTAGGCTTTGCTTTTTTTTTAATTTTTTATAACAATTCTATTTGTTTAGAATTACTGTTTGCCCATTACCCTGTTCCTATAGTTTTATTTTCCAAATCTCCCTTTCTCTGGCGCTATGAGGTAAGTCAGTACACAAAGGTGACCTTTTAGGATCAACCTAGGATATTCATTTAAAACTGAGCGAGCTTGACTCCCAGCCTCTGATGGCGGTCAGTGCTGAGCGAAGATAACGTGGTGTAAAGTGTCTTAAATCTATGTGTTCTATACTGCAGTTAATAGTAGGCGTTCCAACAGAATTTGTATTTTAAAGACATGATCGTGAATAGGTGTTCCGTAGACACTATGAGTGTTCCTGAGATTTAGAATATGACACCGATTTGTAAGTATGCACAGGGGCAAAAGTCTCTGCTGGATGTGGCCTTAACACATCTTAAGTAAGTTATAATAAAGGATTTAGTGCCAAAAAAAAAAAATCGTTTTTAAAGACCGGGAATAGAATTCCTCAAAATCAGCCTTGAATTTAAATTAATTTGACAACTTTTGTCCTGGAGATGATAGTCTCAGAGAAGATGTGTGAAAAATAGGGTCTGGGAGATCTCTTTCAACTCAACTGCACTCGACACCGCCCCTCCCCCTCTTAACCTCGCACTAATCACTTGGTGCTGTCATTTGTAAGAGTCCTAAGAAAAGATCGTGCTTCAAAGAATCTAGAACTTCTAACGTTTCTGGAGATATTAGTTCCCATCTAACTACGTGGGTGTCGATGCTCATGCTTAGTCGTTAGATTTTAAGCCAAGGGTCAGCAAACCCTTTCTAAAAGGCCCCGCAGTCTGTTAGCAAGCGCCCAGTTCTGCCAGCAAGAAGCTGCCATAGACAACACTCAAACAAACATGGCAGCTGCATTCTGATAAAGTCTGCCAACTTAGGATAACAGAACACTTGAATTTTTATAAGCTATTCCTAAATTAAGACATTATTCCTATAAAAGATTTAAAGCCTCACCTATTTAAAACCATGGCTGGTCGCTGAAGGAGAAATTTGTTTCTTAAAAAAAAAAAGCAGCTACACTCATCTGTAAAATCAACTGGTTAGCCCTCTTTAGAATTAGGCAGTTTACCAATGAAATAGTTCACGTCCCATGCAGGGGGTGGGGGCTGCCTCAGAGATGTCCATGTTTGAAATATAGGAGAAAACGGAGACAAAAAAAAAATCTCCACTTCTCTTTCAATTCCCACTCACTCTCTGCATACATAGATAATGTTTCTGTCCATTTAAAAAATTTTTCCGAGAGAGCAGATGCATGCCCTGGCATTCAGTTTAACTGACAATTGTAGTATCTTGCGTGTTATGCATTAATGTAGTCTGATGCTGGTTAGTAAAAGTGGTAACTTACGCACTTTTGAAGCTTGTTAGTTTCTGGTGCGTTAATGATCATTTTTAAGACTACATTTTCTAAAGGTGATTTTCAGTGCCAACCAGAGTCCCTACCTTAATTCTTAAGTGTCTACTGTAGGCTAAGTTGGAATTTCGTAACATCCCTTATGCCTCTCAGTCTTTAGGGAGCTCGAGAGAGTAGCTGAGTATGTATGGCCTTATTTATCTGCCTGTACAAACTGAGGAATAACTTATCTTCGACTTTGTCTAATTACCAGTAAGATCTCTCTCCCTCTCTGTTCCATCAGAGAAATCAGAGTGACACTCCCTCTGATAGTCCCCAAGTCGAAATTGCTCTTGGGAAGCACAGCATTCTCCGAGGAGAATTTACATTTCTGGAATGTATGTCATAGAAGATAATACTCCTATTTTTATTCATTTATAAAGCATACCATAGTTAAGACATGTAAGGTTTACATATCAAAGGATGATATTTGAAAACTTAAAGAATTAAGTTGTGTGGCACAGTGATTGTAAACCACTTTGTGATCCTAATTCCTTCATTAATGAAACAAAGCTATCTTAAAAGGTAGGTGACTGTCAGCCATTGGAATTGACACACAATAGGCTAATTCCAGCAACAGAGCAATCAGAAAAGGCTTCACATTTTTAGTCTTCATTTGGGGAAGGCCAAGAAAAAGCACCGAAGACCCTTCCCTGAGCCCAGCTCTTTTTTACTTCAGCCTTTGATTTATCCAATCACTTAAAACAGCTGTCAAGTTCAAGATACTGTCCTAGGGGCTGTGTCCTGTTCTGGATACAGTAACTGTCGATTTAAGAGAAAACTTGTTACACACAGAGAGATTTGAATCAACAGTTTTTAATTATTTTTCTTAATGAAGTTGTTATACTGCTTTTCAGCGAATGACTGGAGGATTTCCAAGGTTGAAACTTTTCAAGTGCCCACGCTGAAAATGCTACTTCCAGTTAGATTTTCAGTGTGTGTCATAGGATGTTACTCAGTTTTACAGCAGAAAACCAAGATACCTCATATGTAAAGGAAATATTAAATAATTGAATTACCTAACGATTTATCCTCAAAGTACTAACCCTAGAAAGGACGGTACCTCTTTTTCTAGTTAGAAAATGGCGTCCCCTTCTCTCTTTGGGACATTTCTGTTTTTGTGGATATTGGGACGGTCTCTACAAATCGGAGAGACCTCTCTCTGAGAAGCGGTTCCTAGCCCAGTCCCTTCTTCCCCGTGGCAGGTAGCATTTCTGCGAGAGCACTCTGGAACCCAGAATGATCGCTATAGGTATTAGTGCGAATTCCGGTTTTTAAATGACCGATTTCTTGTAAATTGCTGGCTTAGTTACCCTTGTCTGATAAAGGTGGGCAAAGCTCTCCTCCGGGCATAAAAGAACCCTAACTGGAGGAAGAAAATAACCCTTCTTGGTCACAAATTTTTAAACAGCAGATTTTCTGTTTGACGACTGGGTTCCCACACACTCACCTTTGCCGGATGCTGCCAGGTACCTTGGTAAGCGGTGGTTTCAGCGCCGAGTATTCAGAGAGGCCCGAGAAATATCTTCAAAGTCATCACCAAAGTCAGCTTATACTTTTCGCTTTGTTATGTATACTTCTACCTAAGGGACAACTGTCTAGCAAGGCCTCGAAAGTATACTGTTTAACTGAGAAACGCAAACAGCACTCTAGGTCGGCTGTGATGTCACACTTCTTCAGTTACACTTGACAAGAGGTGCAGTTTCACAGTGGCCCCGAGGAGTAAGAAATGGATGTGGGGTGTGTCTCATGATGTCATTTAAATCTCCAAAGTAATTTTGTCTTACTTGCCTCTTTCAGGAAATGAATATTTTTGGAACACAGTGGTGTGTGTTAAATTGCAGACAACATGCTCTGTGTCATTCTTATTGGGCCTCTCTGTCTTTTTTGTTTCGCGATCCAAATGAGATCTCTGGAAAATGGCAAGATCTCTCTTTCCCTAAATTCCCCACGAGCTCTTGCAGCCCTCAGAGCAACAGGTAACTAATCAGAAAGCCACATCTGGCTGCCCTGTATATTTTTGACGTCCGGCATCGCGAGAATATACCTGCTGAGATCCACTGACTCATGAAACATTTCTCTGGCTGAGCGTTCCTGAGTAGATGTAATGACGCAGCTTTGCCTTACGCTTTACCCATGAGCCATCGTCCACTGCGAGTTTCCGAAGCAGGCCTACTTCATTTATTCATGAATTATCATCGGACGTCTGATGGAAATAAACCCTGTGGGCTTTTGCTGGCTTTCAGCGCTGTTGCTTATACATCACGTTAGTACGTTATGATGCAACTTTTTTCTGTCTTTTGGTTGAGACTGCAACAATATCCCAAAGGGGTAATTATCTCCAGCCTAGAATGCTTGGGGAAATCCCGGATTGCCTTTCACTTTAGTAGTTGACTGGTCACAGCCCAAAGCCTTGCTGTCCTTCCTAGTACCTTAGCCCCAAAGCTGGCTGTGAGCGCACCATCTCCCAGGTTACGCCAGGCGGCTCGGGAATCTGGTCCTTCAGCTCTCTCTGCAGTAGTGATAGCTTTGTTACCTGCAGGAGCCATAGTTTCTGTCCCATATCAGTTGTCTTTACAATACCAAGGAAGACGGCTTCGCCTGTCTGTGTGATGAAACTCAGAAGTAAGCGAATCATGATGGGATGTGTTTTTAGACGTTTTTAGGTTCAGTTCTTTCTTAGCGGTGAATGAGTCTGTTAGAGTTCCTTAAGAGAACCAAAGCTCAGTAACCCTTAGCTGAGTTTCTATAACATAATACAACAAAAGTTACTGAATATCTGTATTCTACGTTCTATAGATATGGTGACCGTGGGTACTGGATTTTTCAAGAACAATTCCAGTTTCCAATATTCTGGTTTATATCCACCAAGTTCACATACTAGAAAACATGCCTACAACCCAGATAATCTCGACGAAGCCAGGTCAATCAGTTGATTTTGGTTTTGGCTTATAAAATAGAATTTTTTCCCCTCCACCAAATTTTTAAATTGTTTTTTTTTATATCATGTGAATACAACATTTGTAAGACACAGTAACAGGTGAATAGAAAACAACTTTTTTTTTTCAAAGAATGACAAGCAGGAATAATTATTATCACAAAAGGAACACATACCATAGCACATTTTGGAAATACAATTAAGCAAGGAAAATCACCTAGAGACAATTACCTGTTAAACCTTCAATGTGTATCCTTCTTGTGGTAGATATATTTTTAGTTACCCTGTGCCTCTTAGTGATTATTCATATCCTGACTGACTTAGACAAGGCAACGATAACTTTCTGTTCTGCAATGGTTTGAAACACTGATTTGAAACATCTATTTCTTAGTAGAATTATTAACAAATCCTATCAGATGCTGTTCCAAATCACCTCAGTCAGAGAATTGTTTTCTGTTTCTTTGAAGGCAATGTAACATTCAAATGTATTTTATCTGATTGACATTTGATTGAAAACAAGACAAGGAATTGGCACCCCTGCCTTATCTTAGTAAGTTACCCTCAAGTAACATTAAACCCCACTTAGGATAGTGGTAGGACAGACTGCAAAAGTCTCTCAATTTCATCTCAACTTTCCGAGGTAAGTCAGCCTCAACAACACGGGCTGCAGATTACACATTGGAGGAGGCTAAAAATCTTTGATTTCCTTGATTCTTAGGCCCATTCTTTTCATGTTTCAAATCTGTGTTGAAAATTGCTAAGTACACTTTATATGAACGTATTCTTTTCTCTAAAACATGGTAGTATGATCTACATAGAGTCAGAGAATGACATTAGAATTAAGAAAATATAAACGTTTTCAACAACATTTATCTTTCATATTTCAATGACATATTTCAACAAATGCCACGGTAATTTTCCAAATGCGTGTTTTCTAGCAAGTCTTTGGAGAAAAAAAGAAGAAAGCAAGAACTTAAAAATTTTTTGTTGTTAGCCTGAGATATAATTGAGGCAGCGGAGTGGAGAGGCAAAGTCAGACGAACCTGGCTTTAAACCCTTGCTCTGCCATTTATTAACTATGTAATTTGGGGCAGGCTGCCTAAATCCTATAAATCTCAGATTCTACATTTACAAGTTGGAGACAGCAGTGGTGTTGTGAGAACTAAAGAAAGTAACAATGAAGTGACCCCTCCAGCTACTAGAACATAAGTGTTCTCTTCCTTTTTGTCCCCTAATTTCTTTAACGACTTTCTTTTAAAAAATGCCTATGCCATTTAAGTCATTTTGATATCATTTTATAATGCTAGTACACTGCGAAAACTTCATCTTGAAACTAAGAACTAAATTCTCCTCTTTAGCCTAGAAAATATATCTGAGAATGGCGATGTCTCGTTGTGGACAGTCGTAGAAACCATCGCCATCTCTGTGCATGACTGAGCGTCTCTTCCTGACTCAGGGGCGCATGAGGCTATCACCAGTTTTATAGCAGAGTATTTACATGGTGTAACTTCAAAACCTTATGAAAACTTCGTTGACTTGTTAATCAGAAAGAAACTGCAAAAACAAACGTGACCATTTTCACTAAAAGAAAAAATGTTTAAGTTTATACCCATTGCGACCAGCTAATGACAGACTCTTCGCTGTGAAACTGTATAAAACATTTCTGGTTTATAGTTCATTCTCCTTTTACTTCATCTCAATGATGAACTTACATGTTTAAAGCTTTCCTGTTCACTCTTCAAAAATTGCGAATGGATATCTTTGTGTTTATACGGTCAGATTTTGAGTTAAGAATTCTTCCAATGCTAGGAGTCTCATCAGTATTGGAGACACTGTTGCATATTTGTGAATGAGCCCTGTACTAGAGCAGGAATACAACGTGGTGTTTGAAGTAGCATGCACATCTGCGGTAATTCAGCACCCAGGTCTGCACACATGCAGATAGATACATTGCATGCCCGGAAATAAAGGTGGCATCAGTGCATGCCTTTGCATTTCTCCAGCCAAAGAGCTGTTAGTATAGATATTGCATGTTTAAAAATTGAACACAAAATATGGCATGTTTCAATTTTTAAAACGCCATTTATTTATTTATTTATTTATCAAGTATGCATGTCCAAAATTAGGGACCTTATCATAATGCACAGTTTTGTACTGTACTATCCAAATTACCTGAAAATTTAATAATCCATGGTATATTATAAAATTTTAAGCTAAATAATGCCTGGATCCAGTTACGAACATAGCATTGTATTCTAAATGTACCTGTTAAGAAAGGAGGATTTAACCATTTGGAAGATATACTGCTCGATCAAGCTGGGCTTGGTGAATTTAGTAAATAAACCAGATGAGCAAATTTTCAAACATAATTCTTTTTAGTAGTAATGATGATAAAAGGATAAAGCTTTTTTTTTCTGGAAGAGAGCATCTTTACTTTGAAGAGATTGTATCAACTTTGCAGAATACTGAGAAACGATTCTGCATGGAGGTGGTAAATATACTCGTTTTCTTAAATTGCTGTCAAGTACACATGCCATTCCACTGAATCCCAACCTGCGTAATATGGCAATGACTTATGACTGGTTTCTCAAAATGTTTTCTTCCTGCTCGAGGGTTATCAAGAAAGTAAACCAGTGTTTGTTTTAAAATAAAATTTAAACTTACTGGTATAACTTAAGATAATGAGACAGACCTTAACTCTTAGAGAATCAGAAAACTATATTTGGGAATTGTTGACCCAAACGAATCAGACTTTTTCTCGTCATGCTGTTGAAGTGGAGTATATGTGTCCTGAGAAACCGCTGCTTCTATTTGGCTAAAATCACCCCCTCACACCCATTTTTGGAAAACAAGTTATATGTCATGCAGGACTACGAACTACCTGTGACTTTTGCATGAGCGCTGACTTCAGAATTTAGACTCTTAACATCACCCTTGCATCACTCTGATATTAAGGCAATGTCTTCATTACTTGTCAGTTAAAAGAAAATTTTTTTGTAGCTTACAGCCTCTTCCCTGGTACCCCGTCTATATCAGGTAACATTATTAAAAAACCAAGGCAGATTTTGATATTTAAAAAATATAGACTGGAAGTGACAATTAACAAATAATTTGCTGGAAAGAACTTTCTATGACTCTATTTATTAAACAATTTCATTTAAATTTGTTTACGACATGTTCGATATCTAGAACAAAGTACCTTATATTTATTTGTGCCCCGTTACTGTCCATTGGGCAGCACCAGGGGGCGTGACCTGAACATCTTTTAAAGCTACAGTGTGGGACAGGAAGAAAGGAAGGACTTAGGGAAGCCAAAGAGACTCCACAATACATGAGCAAAACCGCAGTCATGCAGGTGTATGATCAAGTTCAAGGCATCTAAAAATCTTGAGTCTGAGCAAAGCAGTTCATTTCCTAAGTCTAGCAAATCTAAATAAGTGTGTCCAGTTTCCCTAACTTGAATCCTATGGAATTATAGGGCATTAATAGTGGTCTTAAAAAGGAAGTCGTTTGAACAATTACCATTTTTTACAAGATGAGCGTGTTATTGTTACACTTAACCACAGTAAGTTTCGGTTTTGCTTTGAGTTCAGAGCACATGACGATAGAGTGAGGTTTCAGAAAGGGTCTGGTCTTCCTCTTCGGATAGTCTCCCCAGGACTTAAACAGGAGTTTCTCTTGCCGTCAATCCTCAAAAGGGTCTTTGTCTTGTTTTTATTTTCACTTCAGAGGAGATAGTAATGTCCTTTTCTTGATGTGGTCACCGTTTCACTGTGTAGTTATCACCTGGTATTTTGTTTCTCTTCCAGAGTGAAAGAATTGAAAAAGGCCAAGGAACTTGAAGACATACAGCGGCATCCCTTAGCAATGTGACATTGCTTTTCAGACTGTTTTCATTTCTGTTTTTAGCAGAGACATGCAACAACACACGCACGCACATGCACACACACACACACACACACACACACACACACACACAATCCCTCTGCAGTTTTGGGGAGATCAGCTGCAGGATTTTAACAGGAATGTTTTGGTCATTGCATTTGCACCTCCATGGACAACTTTTAATTTAATCAGCAAGACAGACATCTTGGAACTCAGTCTTCTGTTGGATCATGGGAAAACAAGACACCACGAGGAAGTGAAAGAGGCTTCCTCTTCTTGGGAAGAAGCCGTTTTCCTTCTCATATAGGGCTGTATTCAAACATCGTGTGGAACTGTACAAATATTATACCAAAAAATATAGATAAGAAAAGGTGGGGATGCACTAACAACAAAAGAAGATTGTTCCTGCGCCTGTCAGTTATTTCCAAGAAGCTGAATCTTTGGGATTCATTCTCAGTGGAGGGCTTAGATCATACAAATCTTTATTGGGTCCGTGTGTTCTCATTTCCTTCACGGTTTTTATTTTACTTAGTTTGTTCTTCTGTTTTAATCTCTACAGCACACTTAATGCAACTTCTAAAATCTGCAGGTTTTTAATGTGGAAATTTGCAGAGGGGCAGGTGTGTGGTAAACGGGTAATGCATGGGAAATAATGAGAAACAGCTTACAGAGTTTAAATTTATTTTCTTGTCCCCACCACCTCCCAAGAGCCTGTTGGTAATCGTTTTGTCCCATTTCTCATGTTCAGCACTTTAATTTTTTGGCCTTACTTTCATGTGCAATGAGAATTAGAGAATTGGAAAAGCATGTAGCTTTTTTTAATAACCTTGGAAACTGTAGTCATTCTAAGGAATCATGAACCTTGCCTGGACATTTGCCACCTAAAAGATCAGTGTGGTGCTGCGTTCTGGCCAGTAAATTCCATATTTTTGGCTATATTTCATCCAAGCTGAGCAGTTTCTGTGTACATATAGAAGGTAGAAATGGAAAGTGAGAAAATATTTGAAAGGGATTATATTAATTGCTAAATATTTTATTCACAAAGGTCAATAACATGGCAAGATAAAATTATTTGTATAGTTTTGTCTGAATGAGCAAGAAAATGTGGATGTATTGTTTGTATATATTGTATATATTAAAAAAAGAGATATGTGCATGAAATCAAGAAAAAAGAAATGAACAAAAGCAAAGCATTAGTGGCTATGGTCTGTAAAATGAAACAAAAAAAAAAACTTTATTTCACTATAAGAGTACTTTATTTTAAATGTTCTTTAGAAGAACATTTTGCTAAAGCATGACTAAACTGCAAAAAATAAAAATTAAAAAAAGAGCTACTGTATTTAGACTTAGGAAAAAAAGGCAGAGTAACATTACTTAAAAAAAAAAAGGATATGTTTACATTTAATTTTGGCTACCAGGAGTTTATTTTATTTTATTTATAATTTTTTTGCCAATGGTGCCAAGTAATGTGAATGCTAATATTGCTTAAGAAAATTAAGTTACTTTTGCTAAACAGATAATCATAAGATGAATCAGTATACAGCTTAACACCATCCACTCGCTCCAACAAAGAACACTTAGAAGGATCAAAACCTGACAAAAGAAATAGTATGAAAGGTAGAAATAAATGTCTCACGTTTTCATATCTCCTGCTGGAAATCAGAAAATGTGATAAAAATCACACAAAGAATAACTAAAAATGTAAGAGATGCAAACCGGTCTTGTAGGGATGTGATGGTATATTACTATTTCCACATAATGAGGAGCCAAAGAAATCTGATGCTTTTAAAAATTAAACCACTCACGTACATCGAGAGAATAAAGTTCGCATTCGCTGATGCCAGTTTAAAATTCCCAGGTTCAGTGTCAGGATCAGTTGGCGGAAAGCGGAAATAATAGTTTTTTTCTTGGTTCTGGCTGCCAACTGTAAGTTAAAACTCAAGGCTTGTTGTGAAGCCTAAAAATATTCACAAATAAGCTTTTAAACTGGTGTCTTTAGAAGGAAAGTAGATACTGAAAGATTGTGGTAAAAACTGGGGTCAGTGCTCTTGGTGCCTTTTCTATAATTGTACTTGTTTTTTAATTACTTCCTTTCACTGCCAACCTCAAATTACTGTACAATATATGTCTTACTGCTTGTGATCAGCTTTGATGACAGCGACAGCCCCACAGCTAGTAGCCACCTGTACATTTGTAAACTGAGCTGACTCACTTTTGTTTTTAAATGTGTGGGTTATGTTGCAGCTGTTGAAGTCTCCCAAATACCTATTATTTTACACAATTGACCTGTAGGAGGACACTGAGTAATTTACAAACACACAATTGCATTCATAAGTGGGAACAGAGGGTGAAAGCCAGCTCTTTCGGAATGTCCTGTGTTAATACTGAATTTAGGTATGTTTACGCCATTAATTCTGGTACAAATAACTGAGCTTTTGACAAGAGTAATGACCTCAGTGGATTTGCTTTAACCCTCACATTTGTTTCGTTTTCTTCATGTTTCACATGCCACATTATTAGCTGAGTAAGTTAGAAATTTCTGGAAGATACATAGAATTAGGAGGGTTCTTATGGAGGAGGTAGGAAGTAGGTTCAAAACCTAGCAGTGTAACCTACCAGTGCAACTGTGAATCCTAGGTGAGGTACAAATACACTCCCACTGAAACGAAGCATTTCTGACTGCTTTTTCTTGGTTGTGAATCTTAATTTTTTGAATATAAGATGATAGGTAAGCGCAGCTTTCTTGGATAATCTGAATTCCCAAGTGCCAGGAGTAGGATTTCATTATAAAATTAATAGCTAATCTTATTCTGTCTCCTGAAGATTTAATTGCTATTCTTGTTACCCATTTGAAATCAGCTGTACTGTGTGAACGAAATAAAAAGACACTAACTCGAACCCCTCTCTGGCTGCACGGTCGCTTATGGCAGTTCCACACAGTAGTTGGCGCCCAACGGGGGGTCCCTGAGACTTGCATGTAAAACTAGTCTAGATGTCTTCTTTTTTGTAAGTTTTATTTTTGTAATTGTGCATGTGAAGCATCATTGAATCAATGGGTCTGTTGAAGAACTCAGCTGCTGGAAACCATGCAAAATGTTTTGAATTGCCCTTAAAATATGGAAAATGTTTTCTGAATGCTTTATATTCTTTCTGCTGTAAATTAAAAACGAAGAAAATTTCCCCATGTTATGTGTGTGTGTTGCCTTAACTTCACCTGATACTAAAATCCCAGGTGATCGGCATGTTTCCAACCCTATGAAATAGTTTCAAGTATTTTCTGAGATCCAGATACAACGATTTGACATTGAATGTTACATACGGAGTTTCAGGTGTGTCCATGAAGGAAAAAATTTCTTAGGAGAGCCGCTTGCTTTTTCCTAGAACACTTGCTTTTCAACTATCTTCTCAGGCACCTCAACATAGCAATCATTTGTCAGTGTGCAGTTATTTGAAAGATAAAGACAGCTGTCTAAATTCACCTTTTCAGTTAAAATCGTTTCAAAAGGCCACTTTCCAGTTGACTACTGTAGGTCTTCCTGAGTACTGAGTCGTCATTGGCTCATTCTCAGTCACTGCAGAGCCTCATCTTGTCTCCCTAGTGGTCCCTCTTCCATCTAATCTGTCCCAATGCCACTGCCAGACAGATGTTGCATGCTAGACCTCCCACCTCCATGGGGCTTCAAGGGTTTCTACAACCCACTGCCTTTAAATGACGTTTTCCTGTCTTATTTATCCTAACTCTAAAGTCAATCTTATTTTCACCTGTGCCCCAACCTGTGTAGGTTTGTCTCGGTAAAGCATGTCCATTTCCACTGTTTTTTTCATGTTTGTTCATCCCTTGCCTGCAAAGTTCTCTTTTTTGGGTATTTACCTACTCAAATCCCACCTCCTCTGTGACACTAGTTTATTCTAGTATACACTAACATTTCCCTTTTCGAATTATTGCATTTAGATTTGGGAAAGTCAGTTTAGTGTTTATTTTCCATTTCTTATCTGCCAACTGACCTAGTAGTGTTTTTAACGTAGGAATTGTCTACGTTGGTAGGAATACTTTGTTACAACTTGTAGACACTGCAAAGTAACTCACTGCATTCAGATATGTCTCCTCTCTGTCCGATCAAAAGCTGACCTACTGTGTGCTAGAGGCCATGGAATACAGAAACCACAGCCCCTGATGTCAAGGCTCCCGAAAACATTATACGGTCTGTGCAATGCATTTGTCACGAACACAAAGTGAGGGAACCTAACCCAATCAATGTCTGTCATAAATGCCCCCAATACGCTTCTATCTCATTGGTAGAGGTTCCTTGGGAAAACGTGGTGTCCACAGGACCACTAGGTTAATGTGGGAAGTTGAGAGCGGAAACGCACAGGCTGTCTCCAAAACTGTCACCGCTACAGAAACGGCCCATCGGCCCAGAAAAACGTTAAACGCCCCCGCCCTCATTTACCTACACAGTTCATTTCCAGTACGTAAAGCGCCACGACCCCGGCGTCCGCACGGCCGGCGGGGCGTAGACGGGGCTGACGCCCAGACACGCAGTCTACGTGGCGGAGCCAGGCCCGGCCCCGCCCCCGGCGTGCTCGGTGGCCCCGCCCCCGCGGCGCCCCGCCCCCGGCCCCGCCCTGCGACGTCATCGGCTCCGCGCCGCCGCCGCCCCGCCCAGGTCCCCGGACTCAGGTCTCTCTCTCCGCCGCTCCGCCGACCCTCGCTCGCCGCCGCCACCGCCAAAATGTGAGTGACGCGATGCGGCGCGGGGCGGCCCCGGGTCTCGGGGGCAGCAGCGCGCGGCTGGGAACCCCGCTCGGCCCGGTTCCCGTCGGCCGCCGCCCAGACGCGGGCCGAGGCCGCACGGCCTGCGCGGGGGCTCCCGAGGCCTGAGATGGGCAGCAGCCCCAGGGGTGTGGGCTGCAGATGGGCGAGGCGACCCCGCGGCGCGGCCGACCGCCCCGGAGGGCCCCGCGGCGGTCAGACAAACGCGGAAGAGGCAAGGGCGGGGCAGCCGGGGGCTTCCTGGAGGTAGGGAGCGCCCCACCCCGCCCCTGTCCCGCTTCTGTCCCCGCCCATCCCATCCCCATCCCGTCCGGACCCCGCTCCCCCAAGGCTCAGTGGTCACTGTGTTCTCTGCCTGGTCCTGGGCTGGGCCCCGGAAGTTGCAAGGCATAGGGCTCGGGCCCTGGCTTCAGCCACCTGCGGATTCCGGAAGATGGCTGTGGGACTTTCTCTTTTGAAGCAAAGCTCTCGTAGGGGCTTTTGCAAACGGGAAGTTTCCCGTGGTGACATTCAGAGAATGCTAACCACCTGTGAGAATCACAAGAACCTTCTGTTCCCTCTCCAGCCTGCTCGCGGCTCACCTGCAGAGAAGGGAATGGGTTCTTCCACAGGTTCCGTCTAGGAACCAGGCACACCACTCTAGAGTGTTCCTACTGAGGCTGCGGCGCCGGTAGATCACAGTGGTTAAGACTAGATTCGTGGAATTATACAGCAGCTGGTCTAAACACAAGCTCCACCACAGCCAGCTGTGTTCACGTCCTAAATCTCACTTTACTCATCTATGTAATGGGAGTAGTCGTAGTATTCCTCTCAAAAAGGCATGAGGATTAAATGAGATAAACGCATGGAGAAAACGCGCCAGTACATGGTTCTTCACTATTATCTATGAGACACTAAACTCTGAGGGCAGGCATGGCATCTGCTGCCTCCCTTGTCATTGACACATAGTAGAATAACTGTTAGATCAATGAATCTTGCTGTTGTGTACAAGACATGTGCTACGTGCTGTCTTGGATACAGGGAAGAGTCTTCTAAGATGCAGGAACCTGAGATCTGTTAGGGAAGGCAAGACTGTATATTTATATATAGGAAATATGAAAAAAATAGAAGCATTGTCAGCAAAGTAATGGGAAAAAAATAAGGACTTCAAACCCTGAGAGGTTAAGGAAGAGCTGCCCAGGGAGAAAAAGCACTCAGTGAGGATTCTAGAAGAACAATGCTCCTTTGAAGAGAAGGAGCATTGTTTCTAGTTTCTGTAAATGAATGTATTTTCCCTTACTAGAAAAAGGGGATTCTATAACTGTTCATAACTATGAAAAAAAATTCTTGCCACAATGAAAAGATCGGAAGAGTACTGAGTGCACTTAAGTGCTGTGTGCTTAAAAAAAGTAATAAATTAGAAAGTAGAGTTTATCTATTTTAGGAACAGGTGCTTCAGTGATACAAAGTAGATCCTATTAAACCTTTCCTTTAGCCCAGCGGTCCCCAACCTTTTTGGCACCAGGAACCGGTGCTCCTATGAGAATCTAATGCCTAGTGATCTGAGGCAGAGCTGAGGTGGTGATGCTGGTGCTGGGGAGCGGATGCAGATATGGATGAAGCTTCTCTGGCTTGCCCGCTTCTCACCTCCTGCTGTGTGGCCTGGTTCCTAACGGGCCACAGACCAGTACTGGTACTGGTACTGGTCTGTGTCCCGGGGGTTGGAAACCCCTGCTTTAGATAGATGCTGGTCATGTTTAATATATGAGTGAATCTTGGAAATTATAGAGGAATTAGGAGAAATGTTATTAGAACTTTTGTTCATTACTGCTGGAAGAGTTTCTTTTTCTGCTTTAGTTCTCAAATTCCTAACACTGAGGGTCCTGGGATAACATCTTTATACTTAAATGTGTCTGGGGTTGTAATTTACCGATGCTTGTGCTTTCACATGCTTCAGGTCTGCAGCCGTGCCTGCCGGTTCAAGCACTGCCTCTGGCAGTAATCGAAGACTTCAGCAGACACAAAATCAAGTGGACGAGGTATTTCTCTGAAATGTTGAAAAGATGAATTTTAAGTTAACATGGGTACACTATGGAAGTAATTGTTCAGAAAAAGTATAAAAGTGTGAATAGAAAGTAAATTTCGACTGTATCATAAATGTATCAGAATTTTGTCCCCTGATATTCTGGAAGCCCTGATCTATGCAGGAGTCAGATTCTCCCGTTATCTTGCTTGTTTTTCTATGACCAAATCACATACCTAAAATGCAGACACCCCTCCCTGAAGATGTTCCTCCAACAACCACTTTATAATATATATTTTGCCACACACACACCAAAAAAAAAAATAAAAATGGAAAAAAGAGAACTGCTTTATAAAATAAGGTGATAGAATTTTAAGTTAGGTCTATAAATTGCTCGGGCCAAGACCAACTCTCTGAGCAGATTTCTCATCAGAATCCTCTTGCAGTAG
The DNA here is from genome assembly GCA_028627145.1 of Eidolon dupreanum. Classification (NCBI taxonomy): domain Eukaryota; kingdom Metazoa; phylum Chordata; class Mammalia; order Chiroptera; family Pteropodidae; genus Eidolon; species Eidolon dupreanum. The sequence goes on from CM053502.1 coordinate 2,256,126, forward strand.
CCTGACTTCCCAGTCACCCAGCCTGAGCAGACTGTAGAATTCAGCTCCGGTTGGTGTCCCTGTCCCTTGACAATCAGAAGGCAGATGCTGGCAAACTGCTCCGGCCCAACAAATCCGATTTGTGGAATTCTTGAGTCGAAGGACGCTCACAGCATCTTTTGTTCTGCCCTATATGTGCAGACCCACAATGGAAGATTGAGAAATTCAAACTTGTATTCTCATGTTCCTAAAAGTTGTCACTGTCCAACAAGAGTATCTTGGTCTTTCTGCATGTAGTGTCCTTAAAAAGCAGCTTTAAACTTAACATTAGTTACAGTGGGTTGGTAAAGCGTGTGGTAATATTTTGGTGTGATGGTTTTGTTTATGAACTTCGGAAACATTGATATTTTCATGCTATAAACCCATTCTCATTCCATTCTGCATGAAACTGTTTACTTACGAAATCAAATTGGGTCCTTTTTCTTAACCAAAGGAATTTTAAGGAGAGTTGTTTTCTTTTAACTGACGTGAAATTCACATATCACCTATTTGAAAGTGTACCGTTCAGTGGTGTTTGGCATAGTCACAGTGTTGTGCAACCATTACCTCCATCCATTTCACAGTTTTTAGAATCACCCCAGAGCACCCTATTTCATTCAGTCATATTTCCATTCCCTTTCTTTCATTCCCTGGTAACCCCTAATCAGCTTTGTTTCTGTGGATTTTCCTATTCTGGATATATCATATAAAAGGGATCATACACTATGTGGCCTTTTGTGTCTGGCTTCTTTCACTTAGCATAACTCTTTGATATTCATCCAAGTTATAACAAATATCAGTTCCTCGTTCCTTTTTTTGGCTGAGTAATATTCCATTGCGTGCATATACCTTAATTTGTTTAACCATTCATCAGTTGATGGATTTTGGAGTTGTTTTCACCTTTTGGCTATTATGAATAATGCTGCGATAAACATTTGCATACAAATTTCTGTGTGGACATATGTTTTCATTTCTCTTGGGTATGTATCAAGGAGTAGAATGACTGGATTAGAAGGTATTTCTGGTTAACTTTTTAGGAAGCACCAGACTTTTCCACAGCAGCTGCACTGTTTTATACCCCACCAGCAAAGTCCAAGGGTTTCTATTTCTCCACATCCTCGCCAACACTTGTTACTTTCCGTTTGTGTGTGATAGCCATCCTACTGAATAGTATCTCATAGTGATTTTGATTTACAGTTCCTTTTTGACCAGCGATGTTACCTATCTTTCATGTGCTCATTGGCCATTCATATATATTTTTTGTAGAAATGTCTATTCAAGTCTATTCCCTATTTTTTAAATTGGTTAGTTTTTCTTTTTGTTATTGAGTGGTTAAAGTCTTTTTTATGTGCTGGATATTAAGTCTATTTCAGATACATGATTTGCAAATATTTCCTTTCCTTCCATTCTCTGGATTGTCTTTTCATATCCTTGATAATGTCTTTTGATGCACAAGAGGTTTTAATTTTTATAAAGTTCAGTTTATCTATTTTTTCTTTTGTTGCTCTTGCTTTAGGTGTCAAATCCATAACCAAATTCAAGGCTAGAAAGGTTTCTTGTTATATTTTCTTCTAACAGGTCACTGATCCATTTTGAGTTAATTTTTATGAGGTGACCTAGGGATCCAGCATCCTTCATTTGCATGTGGTTCTCCAGTTGTCCAGTACCATTTGTTGAAGAGACCATTCTTCCCATTGAATGCTCTTGGCACCCTTTACAGAAATCAGTTGGCAGCAGATGCTCGTGTTGACGTCTGGACTCAGTCTGTACGTTTGCCCTTGTGCCAGAACCACACTCTTTTGATTACCGTAGTTTCGTAGTAAGTTTTGAGATTGGAAAGTATGAGTTCTCCAATTTTGTTTTTCTTTTTCAATATTGTTTTGGCTGTGCAGGTTCCCTTGCAATTCTGTATGAATTTGAGGGTTGGCTTTTCCATTTCTGCAAAAATAGGCCAGTGAATTTTGAGAGAGCTTGTGTTGAATCTGTGCATATGTGCATCACTTTGGGGGGTACTGCCATCTTAACAATGTTGAATCTTCTGGTCTATGAACATAGGATGTCTTCCCATTTAATTTGGTCTCTAATTTCTTTCATCAGTGTTTTATAGTTTTCAATGTCCAAGTCTTTTGTGTCCTGGTTCAGTTCGTATTTAGATATTTTATTCTTTTGGATGCTATTCTGTACGGACTTGTATTCTTAATTTCCTTTTCATTGCTACTATATGTGGAAACAGTGATTTATGGGTACTGACCTTGTACCCTGAAACTATATTGAATTTGTTTATTAACTCCAGTAAGTTTCTATTGTGGACCCTTCGGGATTTTCTATCTGTGGAATCATCTGAAAATATGGATCATTTTACTTCTTCCTTTCTAATTTGAATGCATTTTATTTCTTTTTCTGGCCTAATTGCATTGGGCCAGAACTTCCCAATCTTGAACCGCAGTATTAAAGTGGGTGTTCTTGCCTTGTTGCCTGATCTTGACCGTGTGGGTTTTTTCATAAATGCCCCTGATCATGTCAAGGAGGTTCCTTCTAGTTTACGTAGTGTTTTTATCATGAAATGGTGAGCCCCTCCTTTTTTAAAAAATGAAAGTTTGGCTTAAAGTAATAACGCGCAGACCTTTGTTGTTCCATTTACCTGTAACTTGGTTTGATCCCGTTCACTCAGGTGGTGGACATCATGAGAGTCAACGTGGATAAGGTGTTAGAAAGAGACCAGAAGCTCTCTGAGTTGGACGACCGCGCGGACGCGCTACAGGCAGGAGCCTCCCAGTTTGAAACGAGCGCCGCCAAGTTGAAGAGAAAGTATTGGTGGAAGAATTGCAAGGTAATGCTCTTTAACTCCTCTTTACACTAAGTCGCCTTCTGCATTCTCGGAGGTTGACAAAGGCTACAGATGTTGGGCTCTCATGAATCTGGGAGGCGAGTTCGATGGCCCACACGTGGAAGTTTGGGCTGGCTGACTGTAGGACACTGACCACATCTCCTTTTCTAAACCCACAACCAGGAAATCTCCAGGCTTTGTGGCTCACCTTAAGCACATAGAACAGGAGTGTCCAAAATCCATCACAGACATGAGCCCCTCCCAACCCTCCACCCCAGCAGAGCCCTGAATGCAGACTGGTGGGAGAGGGCTGGCATTGGTGGCCAGTTTGCGTATGGTTCTGTGACTGGCTCCGGTGACAGAGGATAGAGCTTCTCAAAAGCCACAGTGTGCTCCACAGGAGAGCAGAAAGCGGCCATGTGAGGAGCGTAAACCAGAGCAGATTTTACACAACTGCCAACGAAATGTGTGTCCATCAGATCCCAAGCCTGTCCTGCCCCCTTCCTGGCTTAGAAGGGACACCTTCAAGTACATGGGCAGGTTTAGCAGCCCCCCCTGTGTATACAAACAAGTGCCTGCCTAGGGATTGCAAGTACTGGAACATCTTACAAAGAACAGATAAGTAAGCTCAGGTCCTAATTGCGAGCATTGAATTTCGACTTAAAAATTACAGATTATTTCAGGCCGTCGTGCACCTGAGTTTCTCTTCTTTCAGCGACCGCAGTGATACTGCATGACGCTCTCCAGTAAGCACGTTAATCTCTCTTTTTGAAATGTGACGTGGACACATGTTTCGTTACAGATGTGGGCGATAGGGATTAGCGTTGTGGTCATCATCGTCATCATCATCATCGGTGAGTTCTCCTCTTTCAAACTCTTTGGAGCTTGTGTGTTTACAGTTGTTTTCAGGTACAAGAGGGGCCACCAACCCCCAGGCCTTGGACCGATACTGGTCTCTGGCCTGTTAGGAACTGGGCCACACAGAAGGAGGTGAGTGGCTGGTGAGTAAGCAAACTTCATCAGTATTTGCAGCCCCTCCCCAGCACTAGCATCACCGCCTCAGCTCCACCTCAGATCATCAGGCCTTAGATTCTCATAGGAGCACCTGTCCCTGGTGCCACAAAGGTTGGGGACAGCCGATGTAGAGGAACTCAGAGGAAAGTTTCCTTACAACTGTGAGTCTAGTCCAAGGATTTTTGTTTTCTTTAGTAAATGTTTTAAATACTTGAGTGTTGTATGATTAAAGTCTGAGATTTTTGATATAAACGTAAATCCTTTGAAATTAGAGAAAATGTGTTCATTTCCCCTGACCTATCAGTTTTCTCTCTGAATATAGTCTCATCAGATATTTCCTTTTGCGAGAAATGGTACAGTCTAGTAATTAAAAGCATGGACTGCCTATGATCCGCCCCAGCTCCACCACCATCCCACTGTGTGGCCTGGGCAGGTATTTTAATATGTCTGAACTTCAGTGTTCTCATTTGTAAAATGGGGATAATTAAAATACCATCCTCATATGTTTGCTCAAAGGACAAAGCTGGTTAATACATAAGCGCTTAGGATAGTGCCTGGCATGTAATAATAGGTCAAAAATAAATAAATACACCCCTATTATTACTATTATTATTATCATTACTGCTAGTATATATGATGTTGGAACGACCCGTTGCCATTTCCCTCGTTGCCCAGAACGAGGGAACGTCGATCCTTTCGACAGTCTCCTGTAGCCTCCGCTAAGTGCAGGAAGCCACTGGTAGGAGGTCAGCCCAGACCCATTTTTGTTCACATCTAGACTAGTGTCCAGTGATAATTCCGGGTTTGCACTGAAAACCTAACTGAGTCTTCCCTGCTTTTTTGCATCTCTCTGCTTATTAGTGTGGAGTGTTTCTCGGTGAGGAGCCAGTGAAACTGCAGCCTGCTGTTCAAGAAACCTCTTCAAGACTTTTGACTTAGAACCTGCTATGTTATCAAGCTTACCTACTGTTGTATCTAAAATGATTATTTTCTGTTAGTTAATGTAAAGTTTGAGCTCTAGGAAATGTGCCTTTTTAAAGACGAAAATGCATTCCAACGGGAAGTGTAGTCGGCCCAGCCCACGTTTTGCACAGTGCCTTTACAAAGTTACACATGGGCTGATGAAAAGGACTTCTTAAGTTCCAGAGTGTTATAACCTAGAAGTAATGTCTTGATTAATTGCCGTTAATTCCACTTAAGGGAATTTTTTCCAAGTTAGTGTCCTTGTTATACGGTTGTCTTCAGAGCCACATTTTAAACTTTGGGTAATTAGATGTCCAGTTTGTGCCTTCCAGAAAGAACACTACTGCTTAACTCACATCTGACAGTAACAGGCTGTGCCTTATTTGCTACTTTTCTGATTCCTTCTAAGAGAGCTCTCCACTGTTATAAGCACTACTGACTCTTCGCTATATTTAAAATAAGATGCTGGTAAAGAGTTCATGCTCTTATGCTAGATAGAAATATGTTTACTTTCTTGTTACTGTTTTGTATAATTTCCTAAAAATATTATTTTAATCAGAAATAATAACTTCTTTGAAACATTTTTATAGAACTATGGCTATGACCAAAGTTTCTATTTTGCCAAAAAGTTACATCCCAGTACAATGTCCTTAAGTCTGTTCCTGACAGATAAATTCAGAAAAGTGACAAATAAAACTCAAGGTGCCCTTCAGAACATAAGCCGTAAACTTGTTTGTGGAGCTCCTACATCCTGACAGGCCTTTCTTGCCTTTGAAGCAGTATGGGTGGCGAGACTCCTCTTCCCGCTCAGCGTCTTCCCTGGGGTTACAGGAGGGTCGGGCTAGCCCCTGACATGTCAGACCTAGAGACAGGCTGCATGCAGATCACTCGCAGTTTGTAGAGTATTAGCTGTGGACGCCCGTGTGTTCCTAAGAGTTACGCGAGCCACAGTTTTGTGGCGAGACCATCTGGTGACTGGTGATTATTTGGCCCAGTCCTCGTAGATCATAGCTTTCTGGAGTTTTGTTTCCTACTTTTATTCATATTTCACTTCCTAAATCTGTCATCTGCGTTATGCTTCAGATAGCGTTGGTCAGGGTGGGTGATTCTTCACAGAGGTAGCTAACCAGAGACCCTTCCTTTGACGTCATAGACTGCACAAGAGGCTGCTTTGGAAATAGCTGTTGTTACCTGAGCGACTCTTGAGACTTTCAGCATCAGGCTGTGTGGCTTAGGGTGGGCATTCAGGGAAGCAGGCCAGCGGCCACTGAGGAAGATGTAGAGGTTTCACCAGCCTGCTGGACTGTCGTAGAATTCTCGTTCACATGCTAGCGTGTGCCTTAGGAAGCAACAACAGTTGAGGTACACCAGGACGCAGTTCTACTTCTCTGGTGTCTGTTCCCCTAACATTACCGAAACGCTGTTGGCGTCGAAAACGCCCTGCAGCCCCCGGCCGGGTCTGACACGAGACTTCAGTGCCTTCCCCTTGGCCTCGGTGCTCAGTGCCATGTAACCACGGGCTCCCACGGTAACCCAGGAATACCTCGCTTATGTCTGCATTAGCTGGGAACCTGCCGCCATGATGAACCGAATAAAGTGTTTATAAACGATTCTGGTACCTGTGTTGTGGACAGAGGGATAGCTGCGCCTGGTCCAAGCCCTACAAATGGCATGCTTTGCTGTCACCACTACCTCTCCCTTGGAAACCCCCAAACTCCACTTTCTCTTCCTCTTTCTCACCAATCCCCTCCGAGTTCTCTAATTTCCTGTCACCCAGCGTGTCCCCAGATGCTGTGAACAGGAGCAAACGGCTCCCTGCGAAAAGCGCTTTGAGCCTAGGACGCGAGTGGGGCTGGCTTTCTCACGGCACCGGCACGCTCGGCACTCGGCTTCTGAGGTCCTTAAATGCGTGATCTTCCGACAGTGACGTGCAGAGCTGGCCCCGACCATGGTGGGGGGACAGCTGCCCACTCGGGGCTGGTGCCGGTAGTGTGGGCGGGTAAAGGGCGTCGCCAAACACAGGTTCTCGCTTTGTTCTGTGTGCGTTTCCCTGTGAATGCACTGCCACCCGTCCTGCAGGCCCTAGGGGGCGACAGTGTACAGGTGGAAGTGGGCTCGCGTGGGTTTGTGATAAGTGCCCGTTTTCTGTAAAGTCTTTTTGGGGATTGAAGAGGCAGACTTTTCTGCATCGTCACCGCTTTTGTCTGACGTACTATTGTGTCCTGGAAAAGCACTGTAGAATGGTGCCGTTGGTCCAGGACCTTTTTGTAATGACATCTGGGTGAACTTTTAGTGCCATTTTCAAGATTTTGAAGGAAAATCTACCGTGTATGAGCTCCTCTTTCCCTGCCTCTTCCTTGAACGTCAGGGTCCCTCGGGGCTGGGTCCTCTGCAACTGGTCTCCATCCTCCTCACTCTCCAGTCTTTCCTGTTCCCATGATACTACTTGTCAATCTGCTGGTGATTCCTGACCTATCAGATGCGGCCTTTCAAACTCAACATGCACCAGACAACTAAGCCTTGGGCTCCTGGTTCTGCCACAGAATGGCACCATCATTCACCAGCGTCCATACCAGACAAGTCCACTGGGCTTGCTAGTGTTTTTGGTCACTATATATGTATAGTGACTTAAGTTACTCTGTATATATCACATGGGATATGCTGGAGGTGTACTTTATGACAAACATCCCCTAAATCTCAATGGCTTAAAATTTTGTCCTTGTTCATGCTACATGTCCAATGCCAGCCAATGGGAAGGCTCCTCTTCAGTCCTTTAAAGAGGAACTTCTTGTAAACATCTGTTTTGGGTCATCACCGTGGCGGGAAGAGAAGGTCAGGAATTGTGCACTGACTCTCGAAGCTTCCACCTGGAAATGAATCCAGGAGCTCTGCTCACGTTCCATTGGCCAGAGCAAGTCATATGACCGCAGGTAACCTCAGGGTGGTGGAGAAAGTATCCTGTCACCTCAAGGAGGAGAAATGGAATGTGAACTTTGGCCTTCATGACAGCAATTTCAGTCCAAGACCAGGGGCAAAGTCCCCTTGTAAGTTTTTTCTAATTTGTGACTGCTACACAATAACTCTATCACTAATAAAATGTGTTTTTTTTTAAGTATGGCAATATTTTTATTGGTTTTGAGTGAGGATTAATTAATGTTTGCTTTAAAATCAACCAGGTTTCAATTACTCCGACAAAGGAGGCAAGAATATACAATGGAGATACAACAATCCTTTCAATAAGTAGTGCTGGAAAAACTGGACAGATACATGCAAAAAAATGAAACTGGGCCATTCTCTTATATACAAAAATAAATTCTAAATGAATAAAAAAATGTAAGGCCTGAAACTAAAACTCCTAGAAGGGAGCAGGTAGTACACTCTATGACATGAGTCTGAGTGACATCTTTTTGGACATGTCCTCTTGAGCAAGGGAAACAGGCAAATATAAACAATGGGATTTCATCAAACCAAAAAGCTGCATAGCAAAGGAAACCGTCAATAAAACAAACCTACTGAATGAGAACATATGCGTAAATGATATATCCGAAAAGGAGTTGATAATCAGAAATATATATAGCACTCATACAAACTCAATTTTGATCAAAAAACGAGCAAAGGACAAGAAGCGATTGCACAGTGACAGATGATCACTGGAATCAGTGGGGTGATCATATTGTAAGGTAGAATAATGTCAAATCACTATATTGTGTACCTGAAACTAGTACAACTAATATTGTATAGCAACTATACTTACATAAAAATAAGAAAAATATTTTTACCAAAATTCTCCTTACCACCAGATGTCAAGAAAAAATAGAGTTTAAATAAATGGACCATGTTGTTTAGTGCATTTTAAAGTAAACATCTTTATTCATAACTGAACTGCTTTTCATGTTAGCGAACAATTGGTAAAACTATAAAACTAGAATTTACTAAATAATGCAATTCTGGCATAATGATTAGAGAATAACTTTTTCTTTTCACATCCCATAAATAGCAAGCATTTAAAAATCTACACTATACGGACGACACCACAGGCAATGCCCCTGCTGCCTGCACAGCTGTTAACAGAGGCACCTGCCTCTGGCCAAGGCCCTGGATGCCTACCCCTACCCAAGGACCTCCCTGCTGCAGTTTCCTCGTCTGCAGCCCTCCCTGTCTGCATCATGCCCATCTCCCTCCTTCTTGGGTCACCGCATCTAGCAGGCTTTTCATGGTGATCCCCAGGTCCCTCCACCCAGCAATTACTTGCCTACAGGCCTTCACAGCAAAATTCCTCCCTACAGCTCCTTATTGTCACTGCGTCACATCCCACTTTTTCTTTACTTACTACTCAGATATCTTTAACCAAGGTCACCAAAGACCAAGTAACATTACCATGTTGGTAAAGCCTAACAGGAAATGCTCTGCCCTTGTCTTACTCTGCTTCTCACCAGCATCTGATACAGTTGCCAATCTCCTCCTCGAAATTGCATTACTAGCTTCGATGACCTCACACTATTCTAGTTTTTCCTTCAACCTCACCTCCTGCTCCTTATTCCTTGCTTGGCTCTGCTTGACCTCTAAATCTCCTTGTGCCCCCAGATCTTGGCCTCTGGCCCTTTTCTCTATCTTCACTCTCTGATACGTTTTACCTCCATTGCTGTAAATTCCAGGTAGACCCTGACAACTCCCAAATGTGAGCTGTACTTCCCTCCCTGGCTTCTCCAATAAGTCCCAGGCTGTGAAACCCAACTGCCTACATGACAGCGCCACTTGGAAGTGTAATGCACATCTCAAATGTAACGTGAAAATGTAATGCTCCATTCTCCATCAAACACATACCATCCCCAGACTTGCCTATTTATGTCCCATGACAAGCAGCATTGCTTAAACCAGACCTACGACTCGCCCATGATTCGTTCTTCTCATGACATACATTCAATCCATTGGCAAGGCTCTGTGCCCCAAAACGTATCCCAAGTCCACTCTCTTCTCTCACCATCTTCACTGACACCCCCTGGCTCCAGCCACCCTCGACAGCCTCCTAACTTTTAACTATTTTTTTCTATGCACCAATCTGACTGATACAAATCGCTGTCTTGCTTAAAATCTTCCAACTGTTTCCCAACAACAAACCTGCTGGGCTTCAGGGCCCCTACTCATGTGCCCATCGCGGCCTTGTCTCTACGCCCATCTTAGTTTGTCCTCATTGCAGGAGCTTGTTTCATGTTCCACATGGCACGTTCCACTTTCTGAACCTACTTTATGGAGTTGTTCATGTTTTCCGTCAATAAAATGTAGACTCCCTGAGTGGCAGGAACTTTTGCCACCTAGGGACCACAATTATTCCTACCTGGATATGCAGTCAATACATATTTGTTGAATGAATGCAGTTTGACAAAACGGAGCTTCAGAGGGGAGTGAGATCTGCCATCATTTGGAAAACTAAGGTGCTTTATCTAATACATACATATGAACAATTGGCACACTTCACTCCCCCACCCCCGCCCTGGTATATGCAATTCTTTTCATTTAGCCAACAAATACCGAAGATTTTTGATGTGCAGGCACTGAAGGGGGTGGCGCTCTGCAGTGTGCCTTCCGTTTCGGTTGAGTTGGTTCACAATCTAAAAAGAGCCTTCACCATATTTTAAAAACGGCTCCTCTCTCTACACCTTCCTTTTCTGAAAGAGTTCCTCTTATATACACTTGTCTTCCTCCAGTTGCCAAGTGAATCTGTAACTGTAGGAAGACCATGGAAATTTTTAAGTTTCGCCTTCAAAATTCCGTTTCTAAAACTGGGATTTGATTTTTCCAGGGCTGCTCTACGGCCCGAGTCATCTAAACCCCTCACCCAAAAAGCTGGCGGGACGCAGAGCAATGTTAACAGAAGGAAACAATGGGACCCCAAGAAGACACAGAGAAAGCACTCGGACGTCCAGTGCCTTCTTCCGGCTGCCCACCGGCATGCCGATCCGCCAGCTCCCGGTTCCCCAGCATTCTTGCCACTCCGGGGCCACCTGCGCCTCGGTCCCCGCCCCGCCACCTCTCACGTGGAAGCAGCGCCAGCCCCGCCCAGCCCCGCGGTCCGTCCTCCTCGTGATAGGCAGACAGAGTGCCCTATCACTGCCGCGCTGGCTCCAGGGGCCCCGGTGGGCCGGGCGCTCGACTCGCGGGGCCAGGGCGCGAGCGTCCTCAGGGCCCCTCCGCCCCGGCGCCCGCGCCAGCCGGCCGGGATTGGCCGAGCGCCGCCCTCCGCCCGAGCCCGGCGTTATGTAAGGCGCGCTGGGACCTTCGCCCCCGCCCACTCGCCGGCGGTTATGTAACCCGGGCGCTCCAGTCCGGGCCCCGCCCCCGGGCCAATGGGGGCCCGCGGAGCCGGCGGCGGCGGCCAATCGCGCGGCCAGGGGGCGGGGCCGCGTCACGTGGCGTGCGGGGGGCGCGGTGCCGGCGGCCGCGGGGCACGCGGCGGGCCTCGAGACTCCGCCGCCGCCCTCCCTGACTGGACGAGCGGCTGCGCGAGGGGCGCGAGGCGGCGGCGGCGGCGGCGGAGGGTGAGTGCTGCGCCCGGGCGGGGAGGCCTCGGAGCGCGCCGGCCGCGCGGCTCGAGCTTGTCCCGAGCCTGTGCTCCGCTCCGGGACTGGCGGCCGGGCGGCGCCGCACCGGGAACCTGGGGTCCCCGGAACTTTGTGCTTAAGTTGCCCCCTTGCCCCGGGCCCCGTGTCTGGGTGCACACCGACTTCGCAGAGCCGCCCGCGGGCAAGTTGGTGAATCGGAGCCTGGCTTTGTGACCGCCGGGGCCGAGGGTCCGCCCCGGGGTCTCCCGGCTGGCCAGCCACAGCCCGGTTTCCGGCATC
>CM053502.1:2268286-2289591 GCA_028627145.1 Eidolon dupreanum
TTTCAGTACCTTGTTTTAGTACCTTACTGTATCTTGTACCTTAGGAATCATTAAAAGTCAAAATCTTAAGTTTGCACCAACTATCAGTATCTTAGGTGACTGAAGAATATGATCCGGTTTCAAGGAAAACACACTGAGCTGTCCTCTTCCTAAAGAGATAAACCAGCTTTAATAGTGATAAAAATGATTTCCTAAAGAAATTGTTTTCACTGGACTACCCATTTATTTTCCTCTGTTTCTTAGCAAACAGTGAGTTTTTCCAGATTCTCAGCCAGAATGGAGCACCTCAAGCAGACGTGACCACGTACAGTCTGGAGGAGCTGGCCACCATCGCTTCAGAACACACTTCCAAAAACACAGTAAGGATCCACAAATTTTGCCGTCTCAACCTGGGTGATTTTTCCTAACAACATTATCTAGATGGAGATTTTAAAAATAATAACTCAGAGTTTCAGTAACCACAGATTGAGGTAAACAATAGAAGAAAACTGCTGAAGAGGCATTGTGTCGTTTCTCCTGCCCTTGCCAGAGAAAACGTCTGAACACAGGAAGCAGCACATCAGCAGCCATGTGCTTTGCTTCAGTTGTGAGGTGCCTCTGTCTCCTTAGCTCCCCTGAGTTCTCTCAGAGTAAGAGAAAAAGATAACACTGCAGAGTAATGTCCTGCATCTTATTCTAATCTCCGAATTGTTAATTTCTATTTATATCATTCTTAGTTCCATTTCCTACTACTTCAAGTTGTAACAACTGGATTTTATAGAACAGGTGAGTTGAGATGCTGTCACTTTTTATAACATTTTGGAAGAGACATTCAGTATATCTTTTTTGAATCTCTTCATGTTGGCAGAGTAGTTAAGCCTTGTGTTTTGTTGATGTGATGGAGATTACTTAATGTTATGTTTAGATCTCAACATAATTACAACTTAAAAGATTGTATAGTATTGGAACATGAGCCATCCCCAGTATTACAATAGCGCTTGTATTACTAACTGGCGTGCTCATAGCACTGGCATAGGTGCTGTGGAGATTTAAAGAAGAAAAAGCTCAAGAAAACATTTCCCTTTGAAGCTCTTCCAAATAAAGCTAGAGAAAAAAACATATGCCAGTGCTAGCAGATAGAAACAGTGGTTGATTGTAACAAAGTTATACTTAGGTCTAAGGGAACAGGTAAGAGAAAGGATTCTTATGTAACGAGGTCTGACAACGTCTTGGAACCTAGAATGTGTGTTGGCGAAGAGAAGACAGTCCTTCCAGACGTGAGGCAGAGTTTGCAAAGGAGGAGGAATCGGAAGTGTGTGTATTTATACATATACAGTGCATGTGTGTTTGGTCAGTGTAGAAGGAGCTGGCATGTTTTTTGGCATAGAAATCAAACTTCAGAAGGTAAAATGCAGTTTTTACAGTGATACTTAAGAAGTATATTGGAGAGTTTTGTTGCCTTTGTAGGATGTGTGTGTGTTTAAAGCTGTTGATCATGGTCAGTGTCTAGAAGAAATATACATTTCAGGGCACATTGCTAGTAAGTGTCTCAATATTTGCATTTATTTTAAATGTTTTTCATAGGATACCTTTGTGGCAGTTTTTTCATTTCTGTCCGGAAGGTTAGTGCACATATCTGAACAGGCTACTTCGATCCTGAATTGTAAGAAAGACTTCCTGGAGTCCTCTCACTTTGTTGAGCTGCTCGCCCCTCAGGATGTCAGGGTGTTCTGCACGCACACTGCCCACGCTCAGCTTCCCTTCTGGGACAACGGGATCCGAAGAGGTAACAGGACCGATATTAAGATGTTGATCTTGCCTCATAAAGATCAGTTTCAACATTATTTAGAACATACAAACTACATGGTTTTTCTTATTTCTTCATTTTTAAAAAGAAGACTATGGTACAAATAGCATTTTTAATGCTTCTAATATAAAGATCCAATGGATTTGCTTTCATTTATTCGAGCTACTTTATATATCATAGATATGGTTTGATTACTAGCATACTGTATAGCAGGCTAATATCTAAAGGCTCTGTGTCCTTTAAGTTAATAAAATTAAATATATTTTCTCTTATAGTGACTTCATTATTTCTTTGCTTTGCTTTGGAGATAAAACTTCTGATGATTAGCTTTCTTTTCTTGTTTTCTTGTCCCTAAAAGTTCACAAATCCAATTACTTTTTCTTGTGAAATGCTTGTTTTCCTGAACTGGGGGTGTCTGCTCACAGTTTTCTTTGTGACCATCATTCCTGTGTGATCTTTAAATAATTCATCACTTCTTTTTTAAGTCACTCTTTATTATTTCACGTTCTTTATGAAGCATCTCAAAGAGTTTAGTGTGGATCATCCTTCTTTTCGATTCCAAGCCCTTTTCTCTAATTTTAAAAAAAATTTAATTTTTGTCGTAAAGAAGACATCACCAAAATCGACCGTCTGAACCGTTTTACACATACAGCTCAGCAGTGTTGGGACGTTCACGGTTTCCAGAGCTTTTCCATTTTGCAGATTTAAAGCTCTGTACCCATTCTCTGGAGTTTTTACTCCACAACTTGCTCCAGTGAGAATGGTTTTACGTCCTTTTTTTTTCACTTAGAGACTTTTGCGCCATCATTTCTGCATGTTTTAGATGAGCTTTAGAAAGCTCACCTATCATCCATTCTTCTAGTTCCCTCTCTCCTGCTCCCATCGCTCCAAACATTCATTTCGTTCCTCTTCCTTTTTCCTAAACATGTATTTTCAACCCTTCGTTGTCCATGTTTGGTCTCCCTCATGTATGAATCATTCATTCCGTACACGTTCACTCAGCCATCACCGTGGGCCAGGAACGTTCTCGATGCTGAGCTCCAGCTGTGAGCGTGGCAGACGCGCTGCTCCTTGCCGGCTCGCTCACGTTTCCCCAGTCTTTTCCTCCAGCCTGCCTGTAGAGTGTCTTCTGTTTCCGACCTCCTTATCTTTGCTAACTGCTTACTGGTGTGTATTTCCCGTCCATGTAAACACGTAACATGCCCTGGAACTGTTGTCTTTTAAACCTAAAAATTTACTTACTGCATAAAGACGTGATGTCCATCTAGTTTACTCCACATGCTGTGCTTTTGCCTTATGAACTCAGGACATCCAAGTGTCCTGAGTGTGGCCGCTGAGCTCCCTGCCTTTCCCAGGCCGTGCCCACGTCCGTCCTGGCCCTCCCTTTGGGGTCACAGGAAGCATGCTGCCACTTTGCCTGGGTTGTAGAGACCTCTCAGTAGGGTCTGAGCACACACTTCCCGAAACAGTAACTCACACGTTCCAGCCGGCTGTGGAAGTGATGACGGGCTCACACCTGCCATCCGGCTCCGTGTGTCACGAGGTTCTTAGAGCAGTTGAATCCGCGTGCCTGCCGACACGTGTGAGTAGTGTAAGCAAGTGTACTTTACTTAGAGCTGCACTGTTTTCTACGCGCAAAGCGTTTCACGCCAGGAATCTGAAGGACTGAGTTTTAAATTGAGTTCTGTCCCTTGTGAACCTTGGAGGCCACCTGGCCTCTCACTGTTACTCACTGAGGGTAATGGCATTTGGCCGGCCTGCTGGTACAGGGCTGCTGTGAGGCGAACAGGCTCTTGGTGGGGGGAGCGCTTTCGAGATTCAGAGCAGTCTGCAGCATGAAGGAGCGTCTTAATTGCTAGTCTTTATTGAACGGGCCCTGTTTGCCAGAGACTCCTCTTAATGCTTTAGTGGATTAACTAATTTAATCTTCACAAAAACCTTGTGAGACATAGATACTCTCATCATCCCCAGTGGACTGCGGGGTTAACTGGTTGTTTGAGTTAAAGGCCATGGTGGGGTTACTATGCTGACACTTCTTAGGAGAGGGCCCCTCAGCCCACAGCTTGGAAGGGACGGGAGGGGACAGACTGGGGAGGAGCAGCGTGGCCAGGCAGCCAAAGGGACGCCCAGGCCGCGGCCGCATGCTAGAGGAGCCGTGCACCTCCACAGAGTGGCCAGGCCTCAGCACCCCTCTGCACAGCATGGCCGGGAGCGGCCGTAGGGCATTACGTCCCCTGAAGCCGGGAGCAGGGCCCTTTCTCAGCCACTGCAGTCTCTGAGGCACAGAGCTAAGTGACTCACCCAAGGTCACGCTGCCAGCAAGCGTGCAGCCGGATTTCACCTTGGCAGGGCGAGCCCTGGGCGCCTGCTCTTCAGCTCCGCCCTCCCAGCTGCGAGGCTGCTGGGGCAGTTACTCTCCAATAGCCGGAACCGAACGAAAGCATGCTTTGAAAAGTGGCACCAGAGTATGGTTCCTGTCCCTAAAAATCATCTCAAGAAGTTTAAGTGTAGTTTTGAAAACATCCTTATCTCACCCTCGTTCCTCTATGAGTTTAAGTCTCACCTGAGGTAGCTTCTGCATTAGGAGGGGAGCATATCGGAGGCGGATCATTCCATACGCCCGCTCGGCCTAGTTCTCTCGTTTCTTTCTCAGATATGCTGCGGGAACTGTTTTCTGGTCTCAGAATTCTGGGACTGACTTTCATGGCTTTATGAATTTTGCTAGTTTGATCATTGGTCCCTTTACCGTTAAGTTGGAGTATTTTTTTTTTTTTTTACTCACGTACACTGTCTTTGATCATTCAAAAGCCCATTTTTGGATTCTTCCTGTGATCTTTCCTTGTATGTATATTTCTTAACATCTCCTTGGTTTTAAACATTTCCTTGGTTCCTAGAACAAGACTTTTCATTCTAGTGAACAGATGCCCAAAAGGTACGTTCAGGGAGCTTTAGCCAGAAGAAGTATAAATAGCAAACACTTCGGAAAGGTTCAGCCCCGTAATCTGCCCTAAGATAGACAAATTTAAACATTTCTGAATTACCACCTCACAAATTAACAAAATTAATGCAGAAATCTAGAAAATGGGTGCAAACCATCGGCAGGAGGGGTGTGAGAAAATGCGATTAATGACAGCGACTTGGTCCGATCTTCTGACGACCAGTTTGCCAGCACATGACGAGAGTCATAAAATGTTCTTATTATTTAATCTCGGAACACAACTTTGGAGCTTATCCAAGGAAAGGAAAAAAAAAAAAAAGGAGAGAAATTTGTATACCATATGCTTATCAGCTGGAAGTTGTCTAAATTCTCAATTTTTGCAACACGTCCAGGCTATGGCGGTGGAGCAGAGTGTTACCACCAAAATGATTGTCAACAGACCATCGCGTTGTTACTTGAAGTGATGAGTTTGGGTGGTTGCAGAAGGGACCACAGGAGGTGGTGAGGGAGAGACCAAGGTCAGACGCACTCACCGTCGCTGCCTTACCCCAGGGTTACTGTCCCAAAAGGGGAGCCCTCGGGAGACAGCGGGTGCCACTAGATCTCCGGTTGAGGGGTCACAGCCCTATGTTAACAGAGACTATCTCCCTCTTTTAAAAAATGGTGACGGCGGCGTTTCTCCATGGAGCTGCCGTGCGGCGTGTCCCCGGGAGGGGTGAGTGACAGTGTGTCTTTTGTCTCCAGCAGCCTCACAGCACGAATACGCTCCAGAGAAACCCTTCTTCTGCAGGATCCGGTGAGTGCGGGGCCTGTGGGGACACAGAAGACGGGGCTGGGTTCTCCCCTCAAGAACTTTACGTCCTGACTGAGGGGAAGACGCACTTCCTTCTGAAAGGAGACAGGGCCAGAGGAAAAAGACGCAGAATGACCGTTATAACCGGGGGGCATGTAGGAGTCACTGGGTGTTAAGTACACTTTCAAATGACCCTTGTTTGGGGCTTTTTTGTTTTTATGTGCTTTTTGTTGTTTGGTCACATTTAAAATTAATTTTGAAAGTTTGGTCACATTTAAAATTAATTTTTGAAATTTGGAGTAATTTTAAAGAAACAAGATAGGTATGTTTTTGAGAAGGATTTAGAAGGTACAGAGACAGTAAACTAGAAGAAAATAGACCAGAATGTTAATAGTAGTTGATTTCTGGCGGGGTTTATTAGTGATTGTGTTTTTCTTCTAAGTTTACTGGTAGGTTAACGTTACTTTCACAGTGAACGGGGTGGCGTCGATGGGCCGTGGGCACAGGAGTCTGCGGTTAGCGTGAGAAGTCCAGGCTAGAGACAGAGACTCGGGTCGTCAGCGCGTAAATGGCATTGAGAACCTCAGGGCCGGGTGAGCCTGGAAAATTACCCCAGAAACGGGAGGGAAGCCAGAAGCACAGGACAGATGCTTGTCGTCAGGATCTGGAGAAGGCGCTTCCTTGCCAGTGACCCTGGAAGCAAGGTCACGCTGAGCGTGGAGAGTGGGAGGAGCCTCTGCAGTTTGAGGAGGGCAGACCAAGCGAGCTGGGGAGGGGACTGTAGACCCCCCAGGCAGCTGAACCCGCTTGGCATCGGTCGTCACCACTGGTGGGGGAGAGCAAAGCCACGATCGCTAGCACTGGGCAAGTGCGAATACAGTTTTGGACATTTTGACGTTAAGGGGAGAGCCACGTATCCAAGCAGGAACGCCCTGGGCACCTGGAGCCTGGTGGCCTTCATGTCCTTCATCAGAGGTGCCCTAGAGAGCCTCCGAGGGAACAAGGAAGCGGGCCGTGGTGTCCAGCCCTGCGGTCAGGGACACGGGCTAAGCGGGGAGCACTGGGGTGCCCTGCGTGGCTAGGTACGAGCTTCAGCTGAAGGCATGAGGCGCCATCAGACCTTAGGACAGGAAGGGACCACAGGGAACTGGCCGTGGGGCATGGCCACAGGAGGCCCAGCTTGCTGCCAGGTGGCACTGTGTGCCCATGGGAGACGGGTAGTCATGCCTGTCTCCCTCCACAGCAGAAGCCTGGGAACTTGGGGCAGGTCGGGAGAAAAGTCGTAGAGTGAGTGGGCGTTTTTACTCCCCAGTGACCTCAGCCAGTTCTCTGTGAGACCCCTTACTTGTTGATAACAAATGAGTGCCATTGCTTTGGGCACCAAAAATTTAACCTTTCTCGTCTTTTTTAAATAAATATATTTAAATGTTTTAGATCGGCTTCGTCTCTCTTGGGAATGGCCAGTCAAACCTTCTCCCCCGCGGGCTGCACGTCGGCCTGCCGGAGTGCGCCCTGACGGGCACTAACTAACCAGCCATTCGTGGTCTTTGCAGCGGGGGCGAAGACAGGAAGCAGGAGAAGCACTGCTACCCGTTCCGGATCATCCCCTACCTGATTCACGTGCAGGGCTCCGCCGGTGGGGAGCCCGAGCCCTGCTGCCTCACCCTGGCGGAGAAGATTCACTCTGGTTACGAAGGTGAGTCGCAGTGTCCGCTGCCGGATGGACGGAGGTGACTGGTCAGCACCTCAGACAGAGCCCGCCGGAGTCTGTCCCTGGCCCTGGGGCAGGAGAGAGTGCTCCACCTGCAGCCTGGCCCTGGCCCGAAGCGTTGACGCGTTTCCTCTGATGTCTGTTTCCTGACCTTGAATTTTCATACAGTCCTCTCCTTGCCACAGATACTCGGTCCCCTAATCCTTTCTCTTCCTGTGACTGTCCTGTGGCCTGTCACTTCTGTCTTGTGTGAAATAAGAGCACTGAAGTTGTCACACAGCGAGGTCACAAGAATGAATATATGTTTTTAAAGTGGTTTGAAACCCTCCGGTTTTTACTGTGTGTAAAAACAAACTTTTTAGTATAGTTTATATCCTCTGATAGCAGAACTGCGTTTTTAAATTCTATACCTATCAGTACAGAAGCAGCTTCCTTTTATTACCCGAAATTACGATCAGTTCTGCTATAACTTTTCTAAAAATGATCATCCTATGCAACAGAAAATCACACACTAAAAATCCACAGGGCTATGGGAAAAATGAATTCAGGGCACAGCACTCAAACCCTTAACCAGAAATAAGACAGGACTCTAACAAACATGGTAACAGTTTTAAATGTTAAATAGTCAAGAAATGCACAAAGGCTGCAGTAAGCAGGCTTCCGCGACCTGGAGGAGCCCGTAGTGGGTTTGGATGAGGACAATGCAGCAGCTGCAGCTCTGGAGTTAACCGCAGTAGGTGGGAGGAAGGTTGTCCTAATGGAGATGGGACGTCCTGACATCAGATTGGACCAGCGTCCCCTACCCCATAGCCATACAGTGCGGGAGGTAGCAGGTAGCTGTTTGCATATGCCTGAGGGACTCCATTCAGTTAGATGTTTTCTGCATTCACCTCATGTTTCTTGCAGATGAAATCATACATAAGCAAATGCAAATTAGCATCATGCTCTAATTGTTCCCTAATGTATCAATCACCACGTGTTCAGAGCCAGCTACGTCAGAACTGACCACACTGATCTTACCACACGGACAAGTACGTCCCTGTCAGCCTCGTCATGCTTGGTCGTGTCAGCCACTAAATACAGCGGAGCTTTTCAGTCCTGAGCGTGAAGATACTCCCGCTCTTGCTGTTAGATGATTTGTGACGAGTAAACTGTTCAGTGTACACAGGCTTTCTCTCTCTGTTTAAAATTAACTTGCTACTCATCACATTTTGACCTAATTAAAATGGAAGTTAATAATGACAATTATCGTCATTTAAGTGTGGCTTTGGCTGCTCAAAGGCCCCTAAGTGATATTTCTCCCATTTCATATAGAAATTTTAAGTGGTTAGTAAAGTGGATGATTAATTAGATATATTTGCCTTTAAATGAATCTTTCTGTTTTTGTAGCTCCTCGAATCCCAGTGGATAAAAGAATTTTTACCACAACACACACTCCAGGGTGTGTTTTTCTTGAAATAGATGAAAGGTAAGTACTTCTTTAAGCCTAAAAGAAACTTGTTTCTGAAAATAAGTACAAACGTGAAAAGGTTTACATATGTTTACATACTTCTGCTATACATCCGGTATCTATCCACTTACCCATTTGATTTTTATTAGTGCGAAATTATTTGTGTTGTCTAAATTTTTAATATAAATATCTCGCACCTTAGACTTTTAAGATTTACAAGTTATACTTGATTTCACAGCAGTCTGCCCTAGGTAAGTCAGGAGGGGACACAAGGGGACAGTGAGTGACTGGGGGCCCAATTGGCTGGGAAGATCCGCAAGGTGAAGCCAAGACCCTGGCCTCCTCCCACCTATTCCAGTGCTGCTTCCACCAGACAAGTGCTTCCCAGACCAGTCCACGATGAGATTTTTTTAGTCTGAAGGGAGAAAAAAAAATACAGTTTTTTTGTGTGTATGAAAATAAATTTATTTTTAAAAATTGTTACTTATGTCCTTCCTACGTTCTTAAAGAAAAGTGATAATGAATAATAGTTGTTGCTTATTGCTGTTTTTTTAATATCTCTATTTGGAAAAGTGAAACATTTCTGCCCCCTGATCAGTACCCTCCATTTTCCCCACATTTATTTTAAAATTTTACTTATTCATGAAATCTCAAAATCTGGGAAACAAGCATCACGCCACGTGTAAGCGTAAAGCAAGATGTCAAACCTTGTCACAGTTAGGATAGGCGTTAATTTTTTTTTTTTAAATATTAACATCTAAAACTGTGTTTAATAATAATGACCAAAACCAAACAGTAATTGGTGGGATACTTTGTGTAATATAATCTGTACAAAGTAAGGAAGTTTAGCCAAATATATTATGAAAATAGCTTAAATTTATTACATTAGAAAATATTTCTGAATTTGTACACATAGAAAATGTTTATGGAGTCAGCCATTTCTAAGTCATCCAGAATGGCTTGTCATTACCAGTTTCTTGTGAAGCAAGTGACTTCGTGTACAGGTTGCCTGTCTATTTGGTGTTAACCTTTTGAAGGACATTATTTTAGTGTAATTTTCATCAGATTATTTAAATTTGTAGCTCACTTTGTTCACTTAACATCATAAGCATTTTTCTGTCATGATGAGATCTTTGTTGACTTTTTAAATAATAGGAAAATGGAGGACATTGGGGACCTCTGAGGAACTTGTTAAAAATATAGATTCCCAGTCTCAACCTGGAAATTCTGATTTAGTTAGCTCACCATGAGCCTGTGGATGTGTTTTTTTTTCATGATCTGCAGAAAAACCAGAGCATAAGATCTTTTTTTTTTTAGTAGGTTCCGTAGGTGATTTTGATGGAACATGTCAGGTGACCAACATTTCTTAGATTCCCGCAGGATATGCACTTAGGTCATTCGTTGCTTTTACAAGTGCTGTAGTGAACATCTTTTGTGGACCTTTTTTTTCATATTTAAAATTAGGTATTACAGAGAAGTATTTTCTAAAAGTACGTAGAGTGTGAAAGTTACTTGAACTTAGGTCATTTGTTGCTTTTACAAATGCTGTAATGAACATCTTTTGTGGACCTTTTTTTTTTCCTATTTAAAGTTAAGTATTACAGAGGAGTATTTTTAAAAGTACGTAGAGTGTGACAGTTACTTGAGGCGTGTAACGCGGTGCCTGGCCGTGTGTCTGTGCCCAGAGCTGTGCCTTTGCTGGGATACCTGCCCCAGGACTTGGTCGGGATGTCTCTCTTAACGTATTTACACCCAGAAGACCGTTCTCTGATGGTCGCCATACACCAAAAAGGTGAGAACCTCCTTCTTTATGGGTGGAAATGGGGTTATTGATCATTAATATTTCATTTCATTTCTTATGAGAGCTTCTCATAAGCTCTAATCACGAGAGCCTAACCTTTAAGCAGGTAAGCAGTGTGTTGGAACTGCTGAAACAATTTTTTCTACTTTGAGATTTAAAAAAAAATTGCAAATAGATGCCTAAAAATGGCATTTGTAATATCCGTTGAATTCTAATTTTATCTTATTTTATATAGTCTTGAAGTATGCAGGCCGTCCTCCCTTTGAACATTCACCCATTAGATTTTGTACTCAAAATGGAGATTACGTTAGACTGGACTCCAGCTGGTCCAGCTTTGTGAACCCATGGAGCCGGAAGGTTTCCTTCATCATCGGTCGACATAAAGTTCGAACGTAAGTCCGTCAGTTTTCACGTTTTCTAAAAAATCTTTTTTTATCAAATAACATTCCTTTGCCTACTTACTCCCTTTTGAATCGATTAATACATGAACTAAATAAAACAGATTTTTTTTCCCCCAGTGCTTTTGGAAGACAGTTTAGCAATACGTATCAAGAATCTTAAAAGATTTTTTTGTTTTGTTTTGTTTTTTGACCCAATGATTCCTTCATGGGGATATTCTAAGGAAATGTGCCTGAGTAGAGAAAAGCTTTATAAAGACATTTATAAAGACTTTATAAAGACATCTCATTGTAGTGGCAGACCTAGAGTAGCTTGAATGCCCATCATTAAGTAAACTGGAAATTGGCTTGACATGTTATATATATTGGTCAATAAAAATTTTTACGGAGATTATATAACGTGGGAAATTGATATGTTAGATGTGAAAAGCAGCACACAAAATTATTTACACCACATGATTATAATTATGTTTAAACTATATAAGCACTAACTTTGAAATATAAAAAGATCAGAAGGAAATTAATTAAAATATAAATTTGGTCATGTGTAGTATAGTAGGATTATGGATGATTTTTTTTTTCCGTTTCAAAATTTTATAGTCCTTTTTATTGAGCATGTAAAAGTTTATATCAGCCTTCTGCTGTCAAATTCCACTAGTTTGTGGCTATTCTATTAAATCTTTATTTTTAAAAATTAGATTATCATTTATTGTCCTGCCAACATGGCTGACTCAGTTCAAGCCTGTCTGGTTGGTTGCTGCTCCCTCACCCCCTAACAGAACCTTGTGAAATGGACCCAGAACCACCTGGCCTGCGTTCTTACACCTAACATGCTCCCAGTCCCTCGACGTTTCTGTCCATTTAAAATTGACTTGTCTGTTTCTCAGCTGGGCCATAGTTTTCCCTTTGATGTCTTTTTTTTTTTATAAGCGTGGAGATTATAGGTAACTCTCTAGTATCTTCTCACATGCCAAGATGGGGGTGTCTTCCGTATTTGGTCGGACAGCTCTATGCACATGACATAGAACAGAATGGCAGGTTTGCAGCCGGCCCCCTGTGGTCACGTGTGCGCTGTAACAGTGACACGCGGCTGTGGGGAGCAAGGAGCTCAGGCGCCTCTTGCCTCTCTGCCCCCCCAGGGTTTGGTCTCTTGGCAGAGCAGGTCTAGAGCCTTAATGGAAGGAGCGGGCGCCTTGATGCCCTAAGTCACGAGACGGATTTGTTCTAGCAAACTAACTTAATGAGATAAGAAAGAAAACCGCCAAGGAGGTGTGGTTCCTGTTGGTCAGAGAGGACTCTGCTCAGTGGGAACCCGTGGGGGGTGGCAGTGAAGTCAGATGGTTGCTCAGGAGGAGTGCGGGCTGGAGAGCCACGCCTGCGACGCCCGGCGGGGCGGGGTGGCCGTCGTTGGTCTGCGGCCCCTCCCCCAGTCGGTGCCGAGATGGTCCTGGAACCCCAAGCTGTCCTTTCTGTTCTTTGATTAAAATGCACGTTAAATTAACTGATGCAAATTCTCACAATGTTTTCAGTATTATTTAAAATTACACCAATATTTACATCTCAAGATCCAGGATTATGAGTGAAAAAACTTAGAGTTTAGGAAGTATTAACCTCTCTCTTAAAATCATCATCCATCATATTTATAAAACTATTTAAATGCATTTATTCCTTCAGTGAGTAGTTGTGGATCACCGACTGTGTCAGGCACTGCGCCAGACCCTGAGGTCATGGCGACCAGTGTTCTCGTTACAGTGAGACACCCACCGTGCAGTGGGAGAGGCGGCAAATGGGAAGGACGTGCAGGCTTTGGAGTGGGCAGGGGGCCGTGGGTGTCAGCAGGGCCCCTCACTGCCCCTCTTCGCGCCCTTCCCAGCGGCTCTGTGGGCAGACAGGGAGGGGCTGTCACTGCTCCTTCTGCAGATGCGCCCGCATCCGGCGACAGAGTAGCTGGTCCAGAGACGGCGCAGGGGGGAAGTCGCCAAGGGGAGACTAGGTCCAGCTTTTCTTCCTCTCGCCCAGTGCAGTCTCCTGTCCGTGCACAGAGGCTGTTGGCCACTTTTTGATGAAGGCTGCGTCTCCGCTGCCTACTCATTAACCAGTTTGAGTTATACGATTACAAATTAAGAAGACAACTTAGTTTCGTAGAAAGCTTCACAGATAGGACTATCTAAATCTCATAAACAAAGCAGTCTGTTCTTTTTCCATTTCAGAATTTCACTTGAAAAACGTAACCGAGACACCTCTGAGGTACCCAGGCCCGCAGCGCATGGGCGTGTGCAGGTCACGCAGCAGATGCGCTTTGTCCCCAGGCTGACCCTAGGTGCATCCGCTGTTATGTGCCGGGTCCTGGGGGAGCGAACTCAGCAGGCCAGGGAGCCTGACCCCGCACAGCCTGCGTGGCAGCGGGAGGCAGGGGGCAGACGCAGGCGAAGCGATTAAGCACAGTGCACCGTGCGTCTGGCTGTGCTTTCAAGTCCAGTTTTGTCACTTACGAACAACAGGCACTGCCGTGCCAATCGGAGGGTATTGATTGGCCCCTCCACCGGCTAGGTGCCGAGGGGCTTGGATGACGAGGGACCTGCTTGCTGTTACGGCAAAGACATGCAGCGGTTTTTTGATGATGATCTGTCTTTGGGAAAGTGTTTGAGGACGCTGAGCCTGTGTTTAAGCTGCAGACCCAGCAGGACGGCGTAGTGGACACGGTGCAGCTCTGGCCTTGGAGCTGGACGCATGGCTTCCAGCCCTGACCGCTGCCTCTTGGCTGTGGGAACTTGGCAGGTCTCTCAGCCCCTCAGACGGCAGGGTGATTCCTGCTTCGTAGGGTGGTGAGGATGCAGGGGATGAGGAGCTGGCCCGTCACACTTCATTCACGGTACTCAGGTACCGGGAGGCAGTCCAGCGCTGGAACAAAGACTCCCGGGAGCCCAGACTCCAGCCCCTCCCTGGCCCCTGGATGACCTTGAGCAAGTGCTCAGCTCAGGTGAAGGAGACAGTGCTCAGTGGAGCATTTGGAACAGTGCCTGGCACATCATAGGGTTTAGAAAATATTATCCTTACTGTACAAGTACCATTCCTTTTACGTAGAAGGTCCTGAGTGTCAGTTCCTTCTGTTTTTTGTTATTCTTCCTCTTGGCAGTCTGCCTCTCCTGCATTCAGGTAGTAGATTTAAAATGCTCAAGAATTTGAATATTAATGTGGCTTGAAGATATTGCAACAGCCACACTTTCACCACTAGGGTGTGTCACAGAATCACCTTTATTACATAGCTTAAGTCATTAGGTACTTTAAACATGAAATGTTGTTTGGCAAACTTAGGGTCTTAAAATTCCTACAGTAGGTACTTAGTTAATGTTAAATTTCGAGACCCAGTCGTTGTGGAAGATATTTGATAGCTAAAGAGGTTACTCATCACAGATTTACATAGTGCTGAAACAGTTGTAAAAAGACCAGGACTAGAGAAAAACTAAAGCCTGTTAATGTCTCGTTTGTTTCTTAAGTCTTTCCTCTACCTCCGTGAAGAAAATTTTAGCTTCTTATTTTCTATATTTTGAGTCAAAGAGTTGCTTTGTAAAAGCATATTTATTTTTTGAATAGTCTATTAAAAATCACTTTAGCCTTCATTGTAAATGAATTTTAAATTGCTTGACTCAGTGTTTCACTTGGTATTTTGTAGGAGTCCACTCAATGAGGATGTTTTTGCTAACAGAATAAAAAAGACGAACAATATTGACAAAGACATAACAGAATTACAAGAACAGATTCACAAACTTCTCTTACAGGTAAAATGAGAGATTTTAAAAAACACATAAATTCCCAAAGTCATGTTTCATTTTAACATTCAGTCTTCGTAAAGTCACTTCACAGAAATAAACTGCAAGGAGAGAGAAACTGTTCCCCTCTGCATTCCAAACATTGTTATCTTCCTCTTTTTTTGTTTTTAAATTAAATTTTATTAATCTTGGTTTCCATTTTCTTTGTTAAACACGTGGAAAATTTTTGTAAGACCTCATTTTAAGGCAACAACCCTGAGTCACAGTAAGCAGTAAGACAGAGGAGTTATTTCTAAATGGGAGACTGACGGTTCCCTGGGTTCCAGGGAGACGTGCTCCGCTCCGGGTTTCGGCTTCAGTATTTTTAAAAATAATTCCAGTTTTAAAGGCGGAGGCGAGGGACGGCAGGTCTCCATATCACTAGTCATCTTAAGGCAAAGGTAGGAAAATCTGTTGCAAACACACGCCGATTGTCACTGGGGAGTCGGTCAGTAACCATGCAGAGTGTTTACGGATGGTGCTGCATAGAAAACCGTCAGCCCAGTGGTTTTCAGAATATCTTTTATAAAGATCTGTAGGGTTCTTGAAGTATCCATAACGCTCTTGGGGGAAAAAGTATGGCATATATTTAATTTGTTCTGCCTAGTCTAAACTCAGCATAAAGAACGAGTTCATCTTCATATTTTAAATTATTATTTAAAAAATTTTTTTGGGCCAGAAATGCCCCTTACACTAGAAAACTAAATCTGCCCTTGATGTTTGTGACAGGAGAGGGGCAGCCTCTCACCCCAGCACTAGGGTCAAAGGCGTCAGCCTTCGCATGCCCAGGTCCGGGTTGGGGCTCTGGGGAGCGCGGTCTGTGTGGGGCAGGGCAGGGGTTGTGGCTGGGCCCGAGGGTGGGCGGTGCCGGGGGCGGGCGGTGCCGGGTGCCTCTGCCTGCTGTGGCCGGTGGCTCTGAAGCTGGCCCCTGTCCTTCCAGCCAGTCCCCATGAGCGCCTCCAGCGGCTACGGGAGCCTGGGCAGCAGCGGGTCCCAGGAGCAGCAGGTCAGCGTGGCGTCCTCCAGCGAGTCCAGTGGGCACTGTGCGGAGGACGCGCGGAAGGAGCCGGTGAGTGGCCAGGCGTGCCCTTCCCCCTGTGTCGTCCTCTGGGACGTGTCCACACAGCCCTGCACCTCTGCACACAGGGCTGCCCAGAACGTGTCCTCGACCTGGAGACCTCGTCTGGTGATGAACATTCTAACCATGCGGGTCGGGAAATGGCTATAAAGAGAAAATGTCACCTTTGGAAGGTGACATTTGGGTCAGTTGCGTGCTTTCTAAAAATTAGCATGTTGTAAACAGATTTATTTAAAGTTCCATTGGTGCTAGTGTAATGTGACGTCCGGGAAACTAGCTAAACGTTACCGCTTGCTGCTCGTCCTATGTCCTCAGAGAACCAGAAGGTAAAGGAATTGTGTGTGTGTGTCTTCACAGGTACATGTTTATAATACTTAAAACACATTTTGTCACTCTTTCCCTCAGCTGACTTTGCAGCAGATGTATGCCAGCGTAAACAAAATTAAGAACCTGGGCCAGCAGCTGTACATTGAGTCGATGACCCGATCGCCCAGCCGGCAGGCGACGGGGACACAGGCGGGACGGCTGGCGGGTGAGTCGGCCTCGCGCCCCCCGCCCCTCTGCGCGCACGTGGCCTCTGAGCGCAGAGCCGTGAGCCTGCGCGACTGCGTTTGGCGTTTGCTTGCTCGTATGACAGTATAATAACGATAATGGCGGCAGCGAATGCTATTCTAAACGCCAAGTGATATTAGGATGTAATTACGATATGCTCCTACTAAAGATGGAACGTTTCTGATGACACCAAAAGTTCGTGGGTTCCCCCCATGTGAGCTGTCTGTAAACTGGATATTAAAATATTAATTCTTTCTTGTCATTTCAAACAAATGGAGACTATTTATGACCTAAATTGAATGAAGAACTTGGCTTTTTTTTTCTTGACATGAGGCCAGGAGCACACCGTAGGGATTGGGTCAGCTGTGATCATTGACATTATTTCTGAAAAGTTAATCTACTTGCATTGTATAGCAGAAGAAGGTTCTATGGCATAGAGATCAAATTACATTAACTTTTAATTTAGCTAGCTTTCCCTTCATGTTTCTCTCTGAATATTAATATAATTTCAGAAGTTATTACAGGTTTTGGGCACCTAAATGTTATTGTTTCTGTCATTGTCACATGTGGGTATTTTACACAGAGGAGAGGGACTTCTTTTTCCAAGTCACTAGGAATAATAGCAGCTGTATTTTTCAGGACTTGACGTGATTTACACAACAAAAGCATCACACCTCTGCTCCTGCAGGCGCTGTCCCTGGGAGCCCGAGGGACCCTAGTGCTCTCCCAGGGGAGCCTCCCGGGTGGCAGGTCTTTTCACTTGGCAGGAGGTTTGGTGTTTTGTGTTTCTTCCCTGGTAGACACTGGGGCACGGATTGAAACAACAGCTTTTTCCGTTCCTGAAACCACCTGATTTCCTCTGTACGAAGGAGTTCGTCTTCATCTTTCTTACTGTGCATCATTATCCCATGTCCTGGCAGAGAAAATTCTTCGGGCGGATTTTAAATCTAAATTTTCTAAATGCTTTTTTATCATCTGGTCCAGGCCGTGTGGCCTGCTGCTGCCTCAGCTGTGCACCTCACGTTAGTGCCACAGCTTTGCGTCCCGACCTCTGTGCTTTCTCAGGGTGGAAACCCTCTCTCCCCTCCTGCTTGCTTCAGCTTCTTCTCAGCTACCATTGGTCTGGTAATGCCATCAGTACTGTCGTTTCGAAGGCTGTGTATTTAAACTGGCATCAATATTCTATCATTAACCATTTTATAAAATTGAAGCGGTAGCTGACTCTGTGTCCTTCTGCTGCTTTTTGAGAAACTGAAATTTTCCTACTCATTACGTACGTGCTGTGTTTGCCTCCGACACATGTGATATGACTTTAGGAGCAAAGGAGACTTAGGAGAACTAGTGGTACTTGAGCATCTTGATTTTTTTTAATGTTTTAAGATCTATAAGTTTAAAAAACTAGTGGAAAAAAAACCTTTAGTGCTCTCTACTCAAGGGAAACAAGTATACAACTTCAAAATGTTATAATTTGAATATCAGAAATTGAGTAAAGATAGGCACCAGTGAAAAGGAAAATGCTGAGTCTTGTGTACGTGTTTTACATAGAGGGCATGAGCGCCCACAAGAGTATCAGGTTTTAAGTTGATATCGCTACCTTCTCTGAAAGGCAGGTTATGCTTTAAAATAGAAGAAGAAGGGAACTTTTGAAAGTTAATGAGAAAGGGCAAGGAGCAACACAGCGATGGAAAGCCCCATCACCAGCTGCACAGGTGATGCCGGCTGCCGGAGAAGGATTGGGGGGAGGCAGGGAAATCGAGCATCCCACTTCCAGAGTAACACAGTGCCTGGGCGAAAGCAGTTGATCCACAAATGGAAGTAACTCAGTGTGAGTGCTTTGGTTGCTGCCCAGGTATTGCTAGAGTGAGCATTGTTCCAAAATTAAAAGAAAAAAGCCACACATGAAGCAAGCTCACGGTCTTTACTGAACCCATCAGAGGGCTGAGGCTACAGGGCAGCCAGTAGGCCTAAATCCAAGGAGCTAAACACTCCTGCAGGGAGAAGCGAGATGGTGCACCGGATGCTGGTGCGCAGGGCAGCTGAGTCAGGCGGCTTGCAGAAGACAGGCCGCTAAGACACGATGCACGGGAAGACCGAAAGCTGAAAGCGGAGCAGATGGTGAAAAAAAGGAAAAGGTCTCTAGCCATCCAGCCACCACCTGAAGCACAAAGTATCACTAGAGGGATGAAAAGCTATAGCACATTGAGTGAAACCATAGCAACAGCACACTTCAATCCGGAAACTTAACTACATTGACTCAAACACAGGCCTAACTGAAGGAAGGCTTGCCCAGTCTCTGCTGTTCTACAGAAGATATGCAGTTTCCAGCAAACTGTGAAACAGCAAAGAAAAAAGCTCCAAGAGACAAAGCAGTCATCAGAAAAAGAGTCAGTTGTGACACAGCTGCTGGGACTGTCTGACGGGGAATTTGAAATAACTGTGAATGATACATTAAAGGTTCCAGTGGACAAAGTAGGAAATGTGCAGGACCGCACAAGCAGTCACAGCACAGAGATGGAACACACAAGACAGGATCGAATAGAAGGGTCGCAAATGCTCAAGATGAACACATGCCTCCGATGGGCACTCAACACAACCAAGAAGAAGAATCAGTAAACTCGAAGGTAGATGAAGAGAAATTATACAAACAAACACAAAGAGAAAGAAATTCAGAATAGAGCATGTTAAGAATTTTGGAACGATATCAAATGATGTAACATATGAGTGATCAGAATCCAGAAGAAATACTTGAAGAAATGATGGCCAAGATTTTTCACAGTTCTAAAGAATATCAAGTAGTATAAATACAATTTGAAAAAAAAAAGGAAAAGAAAAACACCTGTCACACAATAAAAACAACACACATTTGAGCATATAATTTTCAAACTGCTGAGAACAGAAGAGAATATCTTGATGGCAGCCAGAGGAAAAAAGACATTACATACCAAGAAAGAATTATAGTAGACATTTCTTCAGAAACCATGCACACTAGAAGACAATAGACTAACGTCTTAAAAGAAAAACACTATCAACACAAAATTCTATACCTACTGGAAAGTATCTTGCAAAAATGAAGGAAATATAAAGAGTTTCTCAAAAAAAAAAAAACCTGAGAATTTATTACCAGCAGATCTATAAGAAGTACTAATGGAATTTCTATAGGCAAAAAGAATATGATACCAGACATAAACTTGGATCTGATGTTACGCGAAACAATGAGAGAATGCTTTCACCCTGAGAATAAGGCAAGGATGTCCAGGTACCATTTCTTTTTAATGTTGTACTGGAAGTTTTAGCCAATGTAGTAGACAAGAAAAAGAAATAAAAGGCATACAGATTAGAAAGGAAGAAATAAAAGTCTGTTTACATGTGACACAATTGTGTACATAGAAAAATTCTAAAGATTCTACAAAGCTAATTTTGGCAAGGTCACAAGATACAAGGTCAGTATATAAAAATCAATTAAATTTCTATATACTAACAAAGAAAAATTGGAAACAGAATTGTTTTAAAACTATTAAGGGGAAAAATTGACAGTACCCAGTGGCAAGAATGCAGAGTAACCGGAACTCTCATATCTCGGCAGGTAATGTGAAAAGTGTACAGCGACTTTGGAAAAGTTAGTTTCTTATAAAGTTAAACATACTCTTATCAATCAGCGTTTCCTTCTTAGTTATTTACCCATGTGAAATCAGAACTCAGGTTCAGATAGAAACCTGTCCGTGAGTGTTTATGACACTTTACTCAGACTTGCCAGAAGTAGGAGATGACCCGGATGGCCAGCGCAATGGCCGGCGGGGTGAGCGGGTACGCGGTGGCCCGCCTGCCGTGGCCCACTGCCCAGGAGGCCTGCCCCGTGATGCGCAGGAGCTGACGTGGGCAGCCCAGCTGGCCGTGTAGGTGGAGACTAGGTGCCTTTTCCCCAGCGAAAGGAGCCAGAAAGAGGAGGTTACGTGCGGCGCAATTCCATCTCAGATGTGCCTTCTGGAATGCACCTGTCCGGAAAACATCGGTACACCCTGCCCTCGATTTAGGCAGACAAAACCACGCAAAAACAGTCCACTGGTATGGAAAAAATACTAAAGAAATAGGCCAATATAAGTCATAAAAGTATTTATTGCCAATATTTTCACAAAAAATGGTAATGAAAATTCAAAAAAAACAAATTTTATTCAGTGTTGGCGTCTGTATCTAAAGCAATCAATCTTCTCTTTTTAATTGGCACAAAGTCACGATATTGCTCAAAATATTTGAAAGCACTACTTCAGTTTCGTTATTTATGTTTATGTCTTTGGATGATCTTTTTCCAACCCCATCTTTTTGCTAAGTTGCCATAAATTCTTTAATATTCACTGCAACATTTTTTTTTTTTTAATCTTTGAAATAGTATGGCTTGTTGGATGTATGGATCAATATCTAGAAATGCAGTTTCCAGTTTTGTGGCCAGTTGTGTTCTCAAGTACCATGATTTAATTTTGCTGAATAAGTACATGTTTTTAAAAGTAATATGTTTTAAATCATACATCCTTTCATTGTCTTTTAGGTAAGCAGAAGGCCTTTTCTTCCTTCCAAACATTGAAAAATAATAGCACTGAGTCTTATGAGGATTTGAGAAAAAAGCAGCACAGCCCATCTTATCAGCAAATTAACTGTATCGACAGTGTTATCAGGTATGAAACACAAGTTTAGATGACACATTAGTTTTCCCACGTTAGTTTTGGATGTCACTTCATGCAATTTTTAATAGCTGTTATCTTGAATTTTTACTATAAATCAGTAGATATTTACGGAATGCCTACTGCATACAGTTCATAATATACTCAGCCTTTTGGGGGATACAAAAAAAATTAGAAGATGCATTCCTGATTTGAAGGAGGTGTGGTTTAGTTGGGAGACATGCACGATTTAAAGCTCAGTTCGAGACCGTGGTACAGGAGCCGTCACCTTGCGTAGGGATTCAGGCCAGGACGGCCAACAGTGACTCCATCAGAG
>CM053502.1:2290091-2335363 GCA_028627145.1 Eidolon dupreanum
GCTGCAGAGGGAGAGTCGGAAGCGAGCAGAGGTCTCGGTTTGTGAGGTTTAAGGACAAAAAGCCATCTCCATAACATAAAGTGCAAGTGAAGCAATGAGTGCTGGTGCAGAAGCTGCAGCAAGTTACCCAGAAGACTTAGCTCAAATCGTTAATGGAGGTGGCTACGCTTAATGGCAGATTTCAGTGTAGACACAGCAGCCTCATGATGGAGGAAGATGCCACCTAGGACTTTTCATAGCTGAGAGAAGTCAACACCCGGCTTCCAAAGTGTCAGAGGCCAGGCTGACTCCTGTTAGGGGCCAACACAGCTGGTGACTAAGCTAAAGCCAGCGCTCATTTCATTCCGAACCCCAGGCCCTTAAGCGTCACGCTCTACTCTGCTCAGGCTCCACACTTGGAACAACAAAGCCTGGGTGACAGCACATCTGTTTACAACGTGGTTTACTGAGTATGTTAAGCCCACGGTGAGACCTACTGCTCAGAAAGACAGATTCCTTTTAAAATATTACTGTTTATCGACAAGACGGCTGGCCACCCAAGAGCTCTGACGAGATGGACACGAGATGAATGTTTTCACGCCTGCGAACACAGCACCCATTCTGCAGCCCACTGGTCAAGGAGTAACTTCGACTTTCAAGTCTCAGTATATAAGAAATAACACTTTGTAAGGAAGGCTGTAGCTGCCACAGATAATGATGGACCTGGGCAAAGTCGATTGAAAACCTTCTGGAAAGGATTCACCATTCTAGATGCCTTTAAAAGCATCCGTGACTCATGGAATGAGGTCAGATGTCAATATTAAGAGGAGTTTGGAAGAAGTTAAGTCCAACCCCCGAGGAGGACTGAGGGATTCAAGACCACAGCGGGGGATGGGACTGCAGAGGTGGTGGAAATGGCATGAGAGCCTGCAGTGGAAGCAGAGCCTGGAGGTGTGGCTGAGCCGCTGCCTTGTGGTGAAACCTTAGCAGGTAAGGAGCCGCCGCTGATGGATGAACAGAGCGGTTTCTTGAGACAGAATCTACACCTGGCGAAGACGATGTGAATATTGTCGAAATGACAGCAAAAGATTTAGAATATGATATAAACTTGCTGATAAAACAGCATCAGGGTTTGAGGGGATCGACTCCTACTTTCCAGGAATTCCTATTGTGGGTAAAAAGCTGTCAAACAGCACCTCATGCAGCAGAGAAATTATTCGTGAAAGGAAGAATCCATTGATGAGGTGCGTGTCCTGGTCATCTTGTTTTTAAAAATTGCCATCGTCCCCTGAACCTTCAGCAACCACCACCCTGGGCAGACCCTCTGCCAGCAAGAAGGTTACGACTCTGAAGGCTCAAGTGATGGTTAGCGATTTTTAGCAATAAAACGTTTTTTTGGTTAAGGTATGTACATTGTTTTTCGACAGTGCTGCACACTTAAGAAAATATGCATTGTGTAAATGTAACTTTTACACGCACTGGGAAACCAAAAAACTTGTTTTATTGCATAACTCCCTTTATCATGTTATTTGCTTTATTGCAGGGCTCTGGGACCAAACCCCCAATATCTCCCGGTCAGAAAAATTAAGTGATTTGCTTAAGATTTTAGTAAGTGAGAAACCAACATTTAAAATTGACCTTACTAGAAACTGGAATAATACCCTCCTCCCCAGCCCCCCCCAAAAAAAAATAAAAGTCTATACAGAGAAAGGATTCTTGCAAGGAGTTGCTGAGAGGGAAAAAAAGAGATTGCAGAGGGAGTCTTTATGCCAGGGAGGGAAGGTGGAGGGTAATTAATTCCCTGCTCTGACTGAGCTCAGCTTTGTGTACCAGAATCGGGCTTCACCCCCCCTGATCGATGAGAATACAAATTTCAGTAGCAATCAAATCCAACAGCCTCTTACCACGACACCCCCGTTACCTGCTTTGCTGAGACCGTCGCCTCTCTCTGTGCCCAGCAGCTCCGCCAGCCTCTGCAGAAGGGACACGCTCTCCAGGTCACCCAAGGTGGACCTTGAATCCTCGTCAGGGGCTGCATGGAGTGGGGGAAGATGTTAGTGACTGTTTGCCCTTCAATGAGTGACTGCTGTTCTCTGTTATCTTTGGGAAGGGGGGGCAGGTACCAAGTACAAGGAAAAAATACTAGAAAAACTTGAGATGCCAAGTCTGTGACTGTGGTGTTTTAACAGAGAAGTGGAAATGCTACGGTCCAGTTTGCAAGCCAGAAAATCAAGAGGAGCAGGCCAAATCCTGACTCCTTACTGCCCGTGTGACCTGCCACGCTGCCCGGCTGCCCGGAGCGGGAGGGCGGAGCTGAGCCGGGGCCAGTGGATGGTGTTTGCTCGGGAAAGTGAGTCTTCCTTGTTTCTATCAACTGCCTGTTGCCTTTTGGTTTTAGATATTTGGATAATAAAATGGGAGAGGAAAAATAAAAGAGTGGTTTTCTAAAAGATAAGATTATGATCTTCCTATGAAGCAAGAGATGGCATCACCTCTTTCTGGCCTTCAAGATTTAGATACAGTTATTAGAAAAGAGTCATCTTCAGTCCTTACAGAACCCGATGGTGACATTTCCAATGTGAGGTGTGGTCAGCTTACGGCATGTAGAGCATATGGCACGTGTGTGTAAGGTGTGTAGAAAGTGCAGGTAGGCACGGGGAAGGCGCACGTCAGCTGCAGGGAATGTGGAAGGCGTGGGAAGGCACGCATGAGATGCGGGAGGGCGTGTGGAAGGCGTGCTAGGCGGAGGCGTGGCGCCGGGACCGCCCTCGGCCCCGTGCTGCGTGACACCAGCGCGCCTCAGGCTTCCAGACACTTAGCTGCAGCCTGACCGGCAGACAGTGACCAAGTCATTATAAAGGCGTCTGGGCACAGTCACATGTTTCTCAAGAATATTGATGATATTTTGGCCACATGTAAGTATTTAGGTTGTGAAAGATCATTTCTGGAGAGACAAGTGAGAACAAAATCCAGGCAAAAACGCGAAGGTAAGCTGCCACCTGTTTAGAATTCAAGCGAGATGCTACTCAATTCATCTTAAGTTTTTAAAAGTCATAACAATATGCAAATTTTTGAAGACAGTAATATCTGAATATTTATTCTTGATTTGATCTCGTGCTTTCCTCCATTCTTTTTTAAATAGCAGAGATTCAATAAAGTTAATGCCTGTTTTTAACCATCAAGATGACTGCCATTTGTGAGCTCAGTGACCCTGGCAGTTGACTGGCAGTGCATGAATGACACAGTGCTTGACAATGATCAGAAAACTGCTTGGGAGAGTAGAACATAAAACCGGTGGCTTAGGAGAGTTTTTCCTCCATTTAAAGAACAATGTCTAAAAGCACCCCAAGATAAAGGCAAGATAAAACCCAGTTAAAATGTTTGGGGAACCTAATACCTAAGCACCAACCTTTTTATTTCTTAACTAAGAGAGAATAGCAAAATAAGTATCTGCTTGACTGATGCATTCTTTTTTAAATTCAACTTAGACTTGACTTGAATGAAACAAGAGGAAGAGATAAATGAACTTGGAAACTTGTGACATCCCCAGCTCCACCTAGTTGCTTTTTTATTTTTTCATAAACATGTTTGTCTCATACAACATGTCAGATGATTACTTTTTAACTTAAAAGAATAGAGGACAAAATTAAAATGTTTTTACCCTGCAATCCAAACAACCAAATTCTACATTCAATCAGTTCATTTAAAATAAAAACTGAAAGTAATGAAGTCTTAAACTTAGTGCAGATTTAAAATTGGAGGTGAAAAAAGGGCTGACTAAAACCAACAGTTTGAATAATAGAAGTGACATGAAATAAACAATGCTACCACCCTTCACCCTCAGCATTTAAGAAGGAAAAAACTGTCCAGTACTGAATCTGAGGTGTGCTGTGGAGTCCTCGAGTATTCTTCTCATAGCTGGGACCATTCATCTAACAAGCCTCCTTTAAGCAAGAATTCCCATTCTTATTTCTAACGTTGCATTTTAGACTCTTGCTTGAAGACTCTCTCAAGAATGACATTAGGAAAGAAAATTCTTACCTGAGAGCTGCAGGGGCTGCTCCCTGGAGTCAGAGACAGGGAGAGAGAAGAGAGGGCTCAAACATCCTATGAAAAGCAGACAGCAGGAGGCCAGCTTGTACATGACTGGCAAGGGAGAGAAGTCCTCCTCCTTGGCTTCTACTGTCCAGAACTTTCAATTTGCTCTTTCTCATTCCGTGATCAGAGACTATATATATTATCCTATGATCTCATACCACCCCCTCAAAAAAAAAAAAAAATCAAATGTATTGGCTATAGAGGCTAAAAGGCAATCACTTTGCATTGATGTAATTTTTTAAGGTAACGAGTCATAGACAATAAATTTACTGTCTTGTTGCCTCGTGTACAAAGTAGCTATTATATAAAGAAGAGCTAAGTTTATAAATCTGGCAAAAGAAGTGACTTGGGCAATAAATCACGAATTAAAGAAAGGGTCGGACATGAAGTGGCCAAGGCGGAGACGTGGATTTATGAGTCCTAACAGAAGTGACCCAGAGCGTGACACGAAATGTGTCACTCTCTTTCTTTTAATCTTCTGTAAGTGAATAGAAGAATCGTCATGTTGTGTTTGGGGCGGCCATGCTCAAAGGATGATGGTGCGCGAATTAAAACATTTATTTCAAAATGGTGAAAGTGCATTAAACCGCACAGCAAACTTTCAGGCTCAAGGCGAGTTCCATATATACACTTGGCCTCGTGAAAAACAACAAGTTCTTGAGTCTTCAGAAAAGGAAAATGACTTTCCTTAAAGTTGGGTATTATTCATCAAGGAGAAATGAAGAACGAGCCTGAAAGCCTTACCAATAAGTGTTTCTGGAATTTCACTCCCAGTGTGCCCGGCCAGGTGTGGGCCTGGCTGTGGCCGTAGCCTCCTCCCGAACGTCCTCCAGGCTGCCTACTGCAGCACCAGCCTCGTCTCAACACGGCACCTGGACGCTCTTAGCGCAGGAGGCAGATCGTATCCATTCTTCGCTCCGAATCCTGAGTTGACCTGAACATAAAAATTAAAACTACAGAATTACTATTAAAAAAAAAAAATGAACACCTGCACAACCCTGGGGTAGGCAAATATTTCTTAGGACGCCAACATATAAGAAGAAATGGATACATTGGACTTCAACTTCATCAAGATTAGAAATTCTGCTCTTTGAAGGATACTGTTAAAGAATGAAAAGACCAGCCACTACTCTGAGAAATATTCATAAAACATATGTCTGATGAAAAACTCCAGGATTTAAAAAAAAAATGCACAATTTAATAAGCCAATGACCCAATTTAAAAAAATAAGCAAGAACTTTGACCAGGTGTTTCACAAGAGAAGGCATACGAGTTGCTAGTAAGGACAGGAAAAAATACTCCACATCATTCAGAGAAATGCAAACCAAGATCACGGCGAGCTGCTACTGCCCACGCCATGCCAGGCTGCAAAGAACACCGACGATGCCACGTGTGGACAGAGGTGCCAGGCGCCCGGACCGAGAGCGGGCGAGAATGTTGTATGGTCTAACTCCCCTGGAAGTTTGAAACCTTCTTATAAAGGTAAACACACTAAGCCGTGCAGCCCAGAATCCTCATGTAGGTATATGCCCATGAAATGCAAACATACATCCAATGAACAGTTGTTCACAAATGTTCACAGCAAGCCCCCGGGGAAGGGGGCCCAAATGAAGGGGGATGTGATGCCCCAGGAGGGTCCCATGGAGGATCGAGGGAGGGTGGCCAGGGGACAGCAGGCCCATGGGTCTTGCTGGCTGGGCACCCATCCAGCATGCGCCCTGGGGTGGGCAGTGTAGCGTCATGGTCCCTGCAGCTACTTACAAGAGAGAGGCCTGCGGCCCCAGCAGACATCCCAAATGGAGTACAAAATGACAAGAGCCAAAATATACTTGTACCCAGTAAGCCTGCTTTCAGAAATGCCCCTTGAGGAAATAATACAACAGAAGCAAAAAAATCTCCTGTAGGCACCACCATCGGCAGCCTTCTCTACAGCGGCAAAGACATTATTAGAGGCTGGAAACTCAAACACAGAGGAATCAAGAGGTGATCATGAAAATGAGAAGCAGGCTCGGCGGATGACAATAGAGAGTGGTGGCGACTGCAGCAAAGGGGAGAGCGTACGAGCTCTGTGGGTACACTGCAGCTACTCGTCGCCGAGCGAGGGTGTTAGAAATCTGAATTTTAAGGGTCATCCATGGTTTCTCTTCACAACTAATTCGAAGTAAAAAGAAAATGACAACTACAACACTGTACTATGTATTTCAAACAAGACACATCCACATGATTCAACCACAGGCCACCCATTTTGGCTTAAATCGGTGTATAAATTAGTAGATTATAGAGCTTATCAGCATGTAATTTTAGTAATCATGAAAATGCTAACTAAAAGAAGGTGGCTATGTGAACAAGAACTGGTATGTAATACCACAAATTCAAAATGTGTTAGGGTAAAGGGATTTTTTCCTTTGTCTTAAAATGCTATTTTGTGTATATATACAGACCTCTTCTGTCCTCTGTGGAAGAGGCTATCTGCCAAGCTTTGTCATCGCTGGTGACTCAGGGGTACTTCTGACAGTTATTAGTGATGATTTTACAGCATGGCCTAATTAAGTTACTACTAAAGGCTTAAGCTGGAAAGAAAATTAGCTTCCTTCCTTCAACAGACTGTCAATGACAATGTCACCTTGTCCTAGAAATGTACCGAGTGTGTCGTCAGCCAACCCTCACGGTCCTTGTGTTAAATGGCTTCACGTTTACATCAGAGCACGTGTGCACGGCGACCACCTTCCCCAGGAGCTGGGACCCCTTTAATCAGCTGCACGTTACCTCGAAACCAGTAGGCACTTCCGTGCGTGTGATGGAGAAGCAAACAGTTAACAGGTCAAACTGGGTGACCTGTGCT
Source organism: Eidolon dupreanum (assembly GCA_028627145.1). Lineage (NCBI taxonomy): Eukaryota > Metazoa > Chordata > Mammalia > Chiroptera > Pteropodidae > Eidolon > Eidolon dupreanum. The sequence goes on from CM053502.1 coordinate 2,297,011, forward strand.
CGTGGAGCACCAGCGTCCATTGGATAAGTGTCTAAGTCGCAACCTCTCTTCAGTCTCGGTTTTGACGTTCATCTGAGTTCACCCTGTCTGCTGCCATCTTTACCCTTTTATCGTGTGGATGTAACTTTTACATTTACTGTTCGTACTGGCCGTCCTGGGTTGTGAGGCTCCAAGAGGAGGAACTGATAGAAAGTGACTCTGCCCAGAGCTTAAAGTCTGCCCAGTACTTTCTCAGTGATGAAAAACCTCCTAATTCGGTACGAGCTGTCGGGAATGACAACCCTGCGACCGCTGCAATGCTTATGCCATTTTTTAAGGCAGACCTGGGTCCACGGAAGTTCAGAATTCAGCGCAGTTCACATTCAGTCGACAAGGAGGCTGTTATAGGGGTCCACTTTTATTTCTGTTAATGAAAAAATTATAACTTACGGGGCTCTCAGATACACAGTTAACTTACATTAATTAAAATTTTAATTTAAGCTAATCTATATTATAAGTTTAGTTTATATTAATTTATGTATCTGATAACCATTTTGTATAAATGGTTACCTAACGGCTCCCTTGTCAATAGCACTACGTCAGTAAACCCTGTTTGAGCAACCCCCAGGAGGTCAGCGTGGCTCAAGCGGAGTGACCAGGGGGGAGGGCAGTGGGGGTCGAGGACAGAAAGATGGTAGAGGGACAGATCTAAGTCATTTTTTAGTTTTTATTTTTTTATTTTTTTTCAGTTATAGTTGGCATACATTATATTAGTTTCAGGTGTACAACGCAATGGTTAGACATTTATATAACTTACAAAGTGATCTCCCTGATAAATCCAGTAGCCAGCTGACACCATACGTAGTTATTACAATACTACTGACTATATTCCTCATGCTATACTCTACATCCTTGTGACTATTTTGTAACTACCAATTTGTACCTCTTAATCCCCTCCCCCTTCACCCACCCCACAACCTGACGGCCATCAAAATACCTTCCGTATCTACGAGCTTGTTTCTGTTGTTTGTTTGTCCTGTTCTCTAGATTCTACATGTGGCATTTGTCTTTCTCTGTCTGACCTACTCCACTCAGCACAATACCCTCTAGGTCCATCCACGTTGTTACCGATGACAAAATTTCATTCTTTTTTATGGCTGAGTAATATTCCATTATGTGTGCGTGTTTGTGTGTGTGTGTAATCCATTCACCCATTGATGGATACTCAGGATGCCTCCATATCTTGGCTACTGTAAATAACGCTGCAGTGAACATATGGATGCACATGTCCCCTCAAAGTAGTGTTTTGGTTTCTTCAGATGAATACCCGGAAGTGGGATTGCTGGGTTCTTCTTTGTCTCTTGCCATAGCCTTTGTTGAAAAGTCTATTTTGTCTGGTGTAAGTATTGCCACCCCAGCTTTTTTGTTTGTTTTCATTTCATGAAACATCTTTTTTCATCCCTTAACTTTCAGTCTGTGTGTGTCTTTCAATCTGAAGTGAGTCTTTTGTAGGCAGCATATGTAAGGGTCTTGTTTTCTTATCCATTCAGCCACCCTATCTTTTGATTGGAGCATTTAAGCTATTTACATTTAAGGTAACTGTTACTAGATATATAGTTTTTGCAATTTTATTATTCATATTTTTTCTTTTTTCTTCTTCTTAAAAAAGTCTCTCTGACATTTCCTATAATACTGGCTCAGTGGTGATGAACTCCTTTAGCTTTTTCTTGTCTAGAAAGCTCTTTTTCTGTCCTTCAGTTCTAAATGATAGATTTGCTGCGTAGATTCATCTTGGTTAGGCCCTCACTTTTCATCACTTTTAATATTTCCTGCCAATCCCTTCTGACCTGCAAATTTCTGTTGAGAGATCAGCTGACAGTCTTATGGGAGCTCCATTATAAGTAAGTAACTGCTTTTCTCCTGCTGTTTTTAAGATTCTCTCTTTGACTTTAACTTTTAGAATTTTAATTGTGATGTGTCTTGTTGTGGGCCTCTTTGGGTTCATCTTGTTTGAGACTCTGCACTTCCTGGGCTTGTATGTCTATTTCCTTCACTAGATTTAGGGAAGTTTTCAGTCAATGTTTCTTGAAATAGGTTTTCAATTTCTTGCTCGCTCTCTTCTCCTTCCGGTATCCCTATGATGTAAATGTTGATGTGTTTGATGTTGTCCCAGAGGCCCCTTAAAATATCCTCAAGTTTTTTGGATTCTCTTGTTGCCACTCTGATTGGGTGTTTTCTGCTACCTTATCTTCTAAATCACTGATTCAATCTTCCACTTCATCTAATCTACTGTTAATTTCTCCTAAGGTATTCTTCATTTCTGATTGGTTCTTATTTATGTTTTCTATCTCCACTTTTATGTTTCCTATCTTTTTGTTAAGGTTCTCACTGAGTTCTTCTACTTTTCCCCTAAGTTCATTGAGCATCCTTATAACCAGTGTTTTGAACTATGCATCTGGTAGATATCTTGTCTCCATTTGTTTAGCTTTGCTCTGCTCTTTCATTTGAGACATGTTTCTTTGTCTTCCTATTTTAGCTGCCTACTAGTGTTCATTTCCATGTATTAGGTAGGGCTCCTAAGTCTCCCAGGCTTAGTAGAGTGGCCTTATGTGGTAGGTGTGCTGTAAGTACCAGTGGCAAGTCTTCCCTGGTCACCTGAGCCACTCCAGCTGTGTCCTTTTATGGATGTGTGTGCCCTCCTGATGTAGTTGAGCCTTGTTGCTGTTTGCTCGTCAATGGGAGGGATTGACCCTTGGGTTGATTGGTTGCGATAACTGGCCGTGCCCAGTGGAGGCGCTGTTGTGCAGAGGCTGACCCTACAGAGCGGGATTCACTTCATCAGGGCTCCAGTGCCTGCCCTGTCTGCCCTTTGGGTGTGTCATTCTCATAGGTGACCCCAGCAGTGCTCCAGCTCAGTCCAAAGCTACCCACTGGGCATGCAGGAGTGGCCCTGCCACAGGCCAAGTTCAGCTTCAGCCTGTGCCCTGCTTGGGGCCACCTGGCATAAGCCACCAAGCAATCCATAGATGGCCACTACCCACACTGGGCATAAACTGAGGCCGGCTTCCACTAGTGCCAGACTTGGGACTTCTCAGTAAGAGGTACGGGGGGGCGTGCTGAGGCCAGATGCTGCTTGTTTGGGTCTTGTGAATCTTTGAGAGGTTTTAGGAAAGTCTGCAGCATGAGCCAAGAGAGGCCGTTTGTATGGAAAAGCCACCGGAAGTGGCTGGGGTGGGCCTTCAAGTTGGGAGGGACGGGGTCTCGGGGAATCACCTGGGTGGAGCAACTGGTGTCAACCAGGTGGATGGAGGTCAGATATAGTGCTCACCTGGGGGAGGGATCAGTGAAGGAACAATGCCCTCTGCCGGCACTCATGTCCGGGAGAAAGTCGCCCTTCCAGCCCTCGTCCTGAAGCCAGACAACTCAGTTCCTCCTGTGTGTCCCTGATGCCTTTGGAGCAGCTGCCTCAGTGCTGGAGCTCAGAGCAAGTGAGTCATCAGTGGTAAGTCCATGTGCGGGCTTCTTAAGAGAAAAGTCTGTGACTCCAGCTGCCCTCCATCTTACTCAATTGTAGTCTCTGCTGGTTTTCACAGCCAGAGGTTGTGGGGACTTCTCTTCCTGGCACTGGCGTTAGGAACCCCTCTGGGTTGGGGAGCCTAGTGTGGGGTCAGGGCCCCTCACTCCTCCAGGGGGACCTCTGCAGCTAACACTTCCCTCTCAATTCTCAACCGCCACATGTGTGTGCGAGACCAGCCCTTTCTGTGTCTCTGCCTCTCCTACCAGTCTCAAGGTGGCCTCTTCTGTGTGTCCCCAGTTGTAAAACTTCTGTTTAGCTGGACTTCAGGTGACTCCCAATGATGATTATTCTGTAGTTCAGTTGTAATTTTGATGTGGTGTGAGAGGAAGTGAGCACAGCATTTACCTACTCCGCCATCTTGACCCCCAGTCCAGATCTAGGTCTTTGATGGCTATTTTAAGGACTTTCAGTTTTAAAGTGAGTAGGCTGGGAAGTCCATTTGAAGCAATGGTATGGCATAATGTGAATTATGTTTTAAAAGGTTCACTCTGGCTATTGTGTGAGGAGGACATGATGAAAGCAGGGAGACAGCCCTCTGAAGGTTGGTACTGGGGTGGTGAGAATGGCCAGATTCTGCATCAATTTTGAAGGAAGAGCTGCCAGAATTTTCTGGTGAATTGAGTGTGAGAGAGAAATGCACATCAAAGACTACCCCAAAGTTATTACCCTGAGAACCTGGAAGGGTGGTGTCGCTTGTAACAAAAACGTAAGTGGCTATGGACAGAGCAGGTTTTCGGGGGATCGTCAAGAGTGGTTTGGACATTATTGGGTTGGGGTGCCTGTCAGATACCAGGGGAGAGGTCAGGAAGGAGCTGGATTCATGCAGGTCCACAAGGAAGACCTGGGATGCAGATCAAGTCTGAGGTCATCAGATGGCAGCTAAAGGCATGAGCCTACATGAATCACCAAGGAAGTGAGAGAGTGGAGAGAAGAGAGAATGGTGAGGGTACAAGAGACCCATGAGCCAGACGTGGAGGAGCTAGCAAAGGGACCACAGAGGGGCCAGTGAGGGAGGAGACCGAGGGAGAAATCAGATGAAGACAGTGTTTTTAGAAGGAGGGAGGGACCAACCGTGATGAGGAGTGACCTGTGGGTCCAGCTGGCAACACAGTTTTGATGGATTAGAGGGTTGAAAGGCTGGTTGAAATGGGTCCAAGAAGGAACAGAAAAATGAAATAGAGGCAAAGAATGGACAATTCTTTTAAGAAGCCTCGATGAGAAGGTGAGGAGAGAAATGGGGGCGGCCGTGGGGCGAGTATCCCGGGTTGAGAGAGGTGGTTAAACAAGGAGTGTGTCACAGATGGTCTTCTTGGCTGTGTGCCTTCTGTAGGTGGCACCCTCACAGTGACCTATGTGACAGAGCCACATGCCTGGCGCCTGACCCCTGCCTGTCCTGCCTCAGCCGGCTTCTGGGAAGTCCCCCTTCCTGGGGCCAAAGGCAGAAGCAAGCCGGCCCACAGGCATGGTTGTGCCCAGCTTCGGGCAGTTTTCTGAGTGTGAAGAACACACAACACCAATATTTGTGTTCACATTTCTTCTTGGTTGTGGCAATCAGGTTTTGGACCTTAGGATTCCCCAGGGTACTGATGGCCAGAATATTGGTTCCTAATGAAAGATCGCTTCATTCTGAGAAAAGACCTCACAGTGGCCTGCCAGGCCCTACTTCATCCCCACAGTCCCCTGCCCTGACCCCTTCCCTCCAGGCATGCTCCCGCCCTGTCCCCGACAGCTACGTGGCTGACTCACCTCCTCTAAGTCTCTGCTCATGGTGCCTACACAACAACCTTTACTGAAACTCCAACCTGCCCTCTCCTGCCCCTGTATTACTCACCCCCTTACCCAGCCTATTTTAGTTTTCCTGATATCACTTCTCATATCTTAGTTACTCATTTGGTTTGTTGGGGTCATTGTGGAGGTGGCAGGATCTCATTTTGCTCACTGATGTGGCCGGAGCAGCTAGAGCAGTGTCTGGCACACAGTAGGTGCTCACACACTCTTTGCCGAATGGATGAATTTTTAAACATCCTTTTAGCCTGGCACGTGGGTTCTCTATTTACTAGCCAAAGCTTATTGTCTCAGTCATCTATTGCCGTGTAACAAACAACCCCAAGCTTAGTGGCCTAAGACAACAACTGTTTCATTGGAGTATGATTCTGGGAGTCATCAATTTGGACAGGGTTCATAGTGGGTGGGGAGCCTGCTGCTGGAGTCCAGGGTCACTCATGTAGCCCCAGTTGTCTCTCTCACTGTTCTGGAGGCTGGTGCTGGCTGGCCTCAGGCCTCCCTCTTCACGGGGTCTCTTATCCCCCAAGAGGCTGGCCCTGGGGGCATTTCAGGGCAGCATTGAAGCAAGAACAGAAGTGGCAGGGTCTCGAGAGAGAAGCCCAGGGTCAGAAGTCCCTCAAGGTCACTTCTGCTGCAGCCTGGTCAAAGCAAGTCCCCAGGCCAGCCCAGATTCAAGGGTGGCGTACAAGTCTTTTCCGGCTGCCGTGACAAAGCGCCACACACTGAATAGCTTACACAACAGGAATTTATTTCTCACACCTCTGGGGGCTGGGAGTCCAAGATCAAGGTGTCTGCAGGGTTGGTTCCTTCTGCGGCCTCCCTCCTCGGCTTGGAGATGGCCATCCTCTCCCTGTGCCCTCACATGGTCTTCTCTCCATGTGTGCATCCTGTGTCTCTCTATTCTAAGGACACCTCATTTTACCCTCGTCAGCTCTGTAGAGGCTCTACTTCCAAATACAGTCACATTCTGAGGTACTGGGGTTGGAACCTCAACACATGCATTGTGGGGGTACGGCTCAACCCATAACAGGTGGGACAGAAGCCTCTCAATGGGAGCAGCAGAGGAGTCAAATTGCAAAAGGCACTGCGTCCAGAGGCAGGAGCCATCGCAATCGGCACTTTCCAAACTGGCCCTCACACAGCACACATCGGCTTCTAGGGCCTCTTCGCAGCCCAGATTGACAGAAAGTCAGAACTGGCACTGGTTTGGAGGATAATTCGAATTCTACATTTCCTTCGGACTCAGGGGAGGCAATTTTAGAATCCTTCCACCAGCATCTGCTGAGGCAGCACGTGAGTGCCCAGCCCGCTGGGGCAGCGGGGAGTTTAGACATGGCTCTGGGGACAGCAAGGGCCTGCCAGCCCAACACACAGGGCCTGCCATAGCCCACAGGCCTGTCTCCCTGGTGAGAGCTGGCAAGCCCCCACGTGACAGCAAGCAGACAGCCTAGGTAGGCTCGGCACTTTACGAGTAGGATAATAATGATGTCAATGTTTATGCAGGTATCCCAGGCTCTGTGCATTGTGGGCAGTGCACACCTGAGTCTCTAGGAGGGAGGGACAGAGCTATGGCAACATCCCTGCTCTTCAGATGACAGAAGTGAGGCTGCACGAGGTCCTGAAGCCCGCCCAGGTGCCTGCAGCTGGTCAGCACTGGGTCTGCCACGGGGACCCAGGTCTGGCTGGGCCATTGGTTTCACTGCGTTTGACATCCCTTGTGCGACCCTGACATTGTTGGAAGGTGGGAGATGTGTGACTGACCCCTTTTGAGGGTGGCCCTGGGTGTTCAGGGGGTTCCTGGCCCTCAGGAGTGACTGAGAGGACTAACTTGGTGGAACTGGACCGGTGTGGCTCCCCCACCTACTCCCTGAAACAGGCGACCATGTGAGAAAATGGCCACATTCCTAGTGATAAGAGTGCTCTGCAGTGGGCCTTCATCTGCGTAAGGTGCTTTGAAAAACAAGTCCATACGTTTGTCTTGAAAAGGCTACTTTTCTTTGGGACCTTGTGGGCAGATGGGCCGATGCTTCTCTTTCAGGCATCCTTTCTCCAGCAGAGACATTCACGGCCATCCCTGTGACCTAGGAGGCCACTTTGCAAAGAAGGATGAGCTGCCAAAGCAGTGACAGGCCGGGTCTGGATCTCCTCCACCGAGGGCTGCGTCACATACTGCCATTGCTGGCGGAAGAGGAAGCGTGACGGACAACTACCTCTCTATTTACTGATCTGATTCATCCAATTACATAGGAGGCTTGTTCAGAAGAGGTTCGAGAAAATGACTCAAATGTCACCCAAATGATGCCACGGGGCTTCCGCCAGCATTTTTGTCATATTTCTGCTGTTAGAGGAGACTTTTGCCTAAAGAGTATTAATTGCAACTGAGAGCCAAGTGTGAAGTTAAATGAAATGACAAGTTCCAACACGACTGTGCCACAGGTGGCAGACCTGTGAGGGCAGCTGGTGCTGAACGGGGCTGAGCCGGCCGGCCGGTTTTATTTAACGATTATTACCTGTGTTTCCCACCCTTAACTCATACGTAATGGGACGGTAGGCTACATCCTTGATGTTTCTACTGCGTTTCACATCTAATCATCAAAAACAAATTCTGCGCAGCGCGTCGGAATCCCTGATCCACAGGTGTATCGGAATTTTCAGGTGAGAACTCCCTCTTGTCCCCCGAACAGACACTACGCTTTGATTCCCAAAGTTCTCCTCACGCTTCCTGGAGGCTTTTTCTGAGTCAGAACTTAGTTCATCTTCAACCGCCAGTGTAAAGACAGAGGGAGAGAATCCCTCCTCAAGTTTTGAAAAGTAGAGAATATTGAACTACTGTCTCAGCTCGAATAATTTAATGTATGTTACCTCTTTACTGTCAATACTTTCCCACCAAAACCCACCGAGAACACACCTGTAGTCGGCCAAGTTGGGATTTTTCTTTTTTTTTTTACTCATTTCATAAATCCATACACCATGGGAACCATGAGGTATCTCGGCAAGAGGGAACCAGAAGGACTTAACAGGGTTTAGTTGGGAGACTGGAGTAGGGGTGGCGGTGGCCCGAGAGAGCGGGACTTGGCTGTGGATCGGGTGCTGTCAGCAAGCAGGAGTGATCGATGCTTCGATATCTTAACTCTTCTCCAGGAGGCAGAAAGAACCAAGTGAGGCTCAACCTGTAACTGGAAAAGCAGCCGTCTCGCGCTAGCCAGGATAGGGGATGCTGGTCACGTTGCTGGTCCCAACAGTGTTCCTGCTGCGGTCTGAGCAGGCCTGAGGGCTCTTGCCTTCACATTGGTCCGGCGTGCATGCCGGGTGCTTTTGGCCACCGGTGTTCCATGAAATCGTCAGTATTCCATGGAACGCCAAGCTCCCACCGAGGGCCAGCTCTGCCATCAAGGGTTTCTTCCCTCTTCCCGTTCATCCGTGTGTTTATTTCTCAAACAAGTCATACAGCATGCCTCCCTTGTGGTGGACACTCAGTGATTTATAACCATTTCATCAAATGCTGCCTCAGGACCCTCCCTCACCTGCCATGCCCCCTCACCTTGCTCGGGCTTCTCTACATCCCTCTGACATTCTCTGGGCTTATTTGCTTGTTTATTTGTTGTCTGTAAGCTCTATAAGGGCAAGACTGTCTAAGTTTGTTCACTGCTGTATCTTCAACACCTGGAACACAGTAGGCACTCAATAAATCATTGATGATGCTGACCATTAATTAAAGGACCTGTCTGTATGATACTTACAGACCTGGCAAAATCACACATGGTTTTTTCTAGTAGAATTCTCCAAAGTCCTGATTCTCAGGGCTACTCTTCCAAAAGATAATTAAGAGTAGTTCCATCTACCCACCCATTTATCGATCTACCCATCCATTCATCATCCATCTGCCCACCATCTATCCATCCATCCACCATCCATCCATCCATCCACCCATTCCCCCATCATCCATCTACAGCTTTTATTTGTTTGTACATAATTCTCACTCAGCAAGTGAACATCTTTGGAAAGTTTCCCAAAGGTAAGTTTTCCTTTCTGATTTCTTATTTTTCCATGTGTCCGCGTCCTCCGCAGTCAGCGCGTCCATGGTGCCGCGTTGTCAGGTGTTTCGTTGACTAACGCTCGGCCGGCAGGTCTGGGAGGTGGAGCCCAGCTTGAGCCTGGGCTTCGCTCCGGCCTCACGAAGTACGAAGTTCTGCCGCCCTGGGAATGCAGGAGACAGCCCTACAGAGGGGGCCCTTGCGGGCAGGGCAGGAAGGGGCAACTTGGGGTCTGCACAGGGCCGCCACCTCCAGTGCCCCCTGCTGTGGCCTCCGTGCATCCACATGGGGAGGGTCTGATACCAAGTGCTGCCTGCCCGCGCCGAACCTCCAGGACCTCAGACCTTTCAAGCCCTTTCCTGCCCTTGGGACCACTCACTCCAAACCCATCTCCGCCCAGGCTAAGGGAACAAATGACAATTCACCCCAATGGACGCAAACGACTAATATTTATCTAATAGGAACAAAGAAAGTATTTTACCATTTCTAGATAGCCCTTTCAATCCGATGGCGATGCTTAAGATGGTGTTCAAACTAGTGTTAATTTTAAATAATCCACATAAGTAAATGTAACAGATTATGCCGAGTGTTCATTCACGGGACGCAGACCTATGCTGGATCAGTCCATGCTGGGTCAGATTTAGGGTCATGGACTGACCTGTCATATACCGAAACCTCCAGAACAAAAGAAATGGATTCTATTAGGGTTTCATTACATCAGGTTTTAAACAACTCCACAGTTTTATCCCAAATGTTTAAAAAGATTTAAATCAATACGATTTAGAAAGCTAATTCTGAGGCCTATTTCTGGATTTTATGATAGAAGCTAAGTGTTGCCACAACTATAATCTGTGACTCATAATCAAAGGTTAATGAAAATGGATTCATTTCACAGTCGGAATTATGGGAGGAGGGTGTATTTTTGCCTTATTCAAGAATTTTTATATTTAACATGGAATTGTATTTTTTTTTTGTTCATTTTACATTTCAAAAGCCAGCCTAAAGCCCCAAATGATGGGACAGAACTCACTCTTCCCCTGTTTTGGGCCAAGTCCTGAAGAAAGGCACAGAATTCAGCCGATAAAGCTCCTGGGCTCAGCATTATCTTTCCCAGCTTGTGATTGGTGACCTCTAGGTTACCGCTGACCACCCATCCTCTACTTCCAAAATTCAGAAACATCCGCAAGGTTATTCGACCCAGGTGTGTTTCCACACAAGGGGTCAGTAAGACAAATTCTCTTCTAGCTTCAAAGAAAAGGGAGGGGTACATTAAGGTGCTCCTGTGCCTGGAACTGAAATTTTTGGATCCTCTCATGGGAATAAAAATTCTTTTTAAGAAATTACTAAAGAAAATTGTATGTTTTTGCTTTCTGGTAAAGACATTGTTAAAGTATAATTTTAAAATATTTAGTATTTACAGAACCTTGTCAATTTAATTACAAAGTGCTGAGAAGTATCTGTTCTTAGTGTTATGTACCATTTGATGAACTTGTATCTTCACATGTCATTGTCCAGAGCTGCAGGTCAGTTAATGGTGATCCCTGATGGGGAGCAATCCACATTTACTTATGTGGATTATTTAAAATTAACACTAGTTTGAACACTGTTTACACAATACACCTCTTAAATACACATTGATCTAATCTACAGTGTCCAAAACACAGTGTTGCTGTGACAATAGCGTGGCATTCAAAGAAAAAAATTAAAATACACCTTGATATGATTGTCATTGCCCACTGGACATGGACTCATCTGACGATATGGAAATCTTATTTCTGCATCTGAACTACGCTTTACCCTATATTTTTATTTCAAGCACAGGGAAGGAATGTAGGGATTTTACTAGCCTTCTTGGAACAAAAGAGAAAGAGGGAAAAGAGTCCAAAGATGAAGATATTCTGGAGGACGAAACTAACTATACCTGTTAAACAAAAAAGCCCAATATTGCCTTGTTGAGCTCATCGATATTTTTTTATTCTGAAGGGCAATATTCCCTTACCTTAAAAATAATCTATTGACAATTGTTGACTATGTTATTGTTTTAATAACATGGCACAGAACATTTATCTCCCCTATTCTTTTTTATCAGAATAAAACCACAATGACAAATGCAAATTCCCTCTCACGTCATCATGATTTAGAACTCTGCTTTGCATCCTGCCGCTGTCTTTGGACCTGGACCGGTAGTTCTGACTGGACTCAGGTGAGGAGTGGCTTTATTTTTAAAAAAATTTCCAATATCTAATTTTAAATTATGCAGTGAAATGTATGCTTTTTGCTAAACAGTTCTATCATGCTTGGCTTCCTGCATTTTGAAGCTTGCTCGGTACGCATGCTCAGTTAGGAATGGTGTGTGAGTTCTTGGCGAATCGATCCTTCTATCATTATGTGATGTCCTTTTTCATCCCTGGTTATCTTTCTTGTTCTGAAGTCTACTTTGTCGATGTTAATATGGCCACTCCAGTTTCTTTTACTGTAAAATATTTTGGAGAACTTAAGACAATTGTCTATTATATTTAGTCCGATATATACCTTTTCTGTTCTTTCTTCATTCCTGAAGTACCAGGTGTCCCTCTGGCGTCATTTTCCTTCAGTTTGCAGGACTTCGTTTAGTATTTTTTTTCTTCAAGTCTGATGGCAGCAAATTCTCTTAGTTTTCCTTCATCTGAGAATATATTTATTTTGCTGTCATTCCCAAAGAATATTTTCATAGACTGCAGAATGTTGTTCTACCATCTTTTGTCTGCTATAGTTTCTGATGAGAAATCTGCATTATTCCAATCATTTCTCTATGTGTAATGTCACTTTTACCTGGCTTCTTTCATGATCTTTCCTTTATCTTTGGTTTTTCACTGGTTTATTGTGAAATATCTGGGCTTGCTTTTCTTTTACTTTATCCTGTTTGATGGTTTACTGAGCTTGTTGAATCTATAGATTTGTGTCTGACCAAATGGGGAGATTTGGGGGGGGGGGGTCATTATTTCTTCTAATATTTTTCTGCACCAATTTCTTTCTCTTCTTTGTCTGGGATTCCAAGAAAACAAATATCAGACGTTGTGATGTTCTTCCAGAGATCCCTGAAGCTCTGTTCAATTTTTTTTTAATTATCTTTTTCTCTGTTCTTCAAACTGAATAATTTCCCTTGATTTATCTTCAAGTTCACCGGCTCTTTCTTCTGTCAACTCTGTTCTACTGTTTTGTTTCAGACATTGTATTTTTCAGTTATAATTGCCACAGTAAAAAAAAGCCTTTGTTAATTTCAATATCTAGGTCAGTTCAGGGTTGGTATCTGTCGATTTTCTTTTCCCTTGAAAATTGTTCCTGTTTTCCTGGTTCTTTGTATGCTGAGTAACTGTCAACATTTTCAGTGTGTTTGTCGTGAGACTCTGTATCCTGATAAAATCCTCTGCAGGATGTTGAGTTGTTGCTATTTAGCAGGCAATCATCTGGTTGGGTTCCTGCCACATTTTATTTTGCCTCTTGTGAGTGGTGGTTCCAGTGTTGCTTAAGTTTTTAAAATCTTTGCTACGTTGCTTTGTGTCTGTCTCATGCACAGACCATCAGAACTTACCTGGGATGCAGGCAGCTGTCCATGTAAGCTGTACAGTTCTTGAAGCCTTTGCTACATTGCTCTGTGTCTGTCCTGCACATGCACAGTGCAAGGACAGGCTGAGGATATGTGCCCATTCACACAGAGGACTAGGAGAGCCCTCCTTTTCCACTCGTCTCCTCTCTGTGATTCCCTGAACACACTCTGGCTCCCAAGGACCCCTTTTTCAGTCCTCTAGGTTGAAATCTAGACTTTCTCTCTGAGTTATAGCTGTTGCTTTTTCTGCCACCTGGCAGAGCTTTGCTCTCAGGGAAGGGCCTGGAGAGAAAAAAAGAAAGAAATGGGGTGGTGGTGGGGAACAGGGATTCTCTCACACTCTCTGGTTTATGGGAGCCCCTTTTCTTGGTTTTCTGGCCCAAACCACAGAGTTGTAAGGTCTGGTGACTGGGGCCGCCCTCAGGCCACAGCCAGGAGAGGAGAGAGGAAAAGCCACCAGAAACTCACCCCTCCCACCCCAACAGGTTGCCTCAAGTCTCAGTTTCCTACCAGTCCACTCTTAAGGTTTACTTTTCAGAGTTCTCCAATAGTTGCTCTTTGTGCTTTGATTTCTTCCCTTCAGAACAGGTGGTTTGTTAAGGGGTCTTAACAGTCGCTGGAGTTGAGACTCCATCTAAATAATGATCATGTTGGGTTGAAAACTGATCTTTTCTTCCTTTCTCTTCACAGATATTTCAATGTCATATTTTGTGCAAATCCTCAAATAATGTTTGCATTCAGAACACAAGTGAGTGTACCACACGCATACTCATCTCTTTTGCCCAATTCATAGGCCAAGTCCCCTGAGTAGGGATGCTTGAGAAAACACTTTTCTTATATGAACAGTTAAAAAAAATTAAGCCTGGAGAATGTGTCCATTCTTTTGATCTTTGCAAGGTCAATCTCATTTTTATTCTGCATCTTACACCTCCTCATTTTGTTGGCCTAAATATAAGAGACACTATAACTCAATCAATGTGAATTGAATTGTGTTTTAGAGAGTAGTGTTTTGCCTGCATTAGGGTATAATTACATTACAACAGGAAATTCCATTTTCATTCAACACAGCTCCTGACCTTATATGGGATATGATTAAAAGTCCTTCTAGTGTGAGTGTTAGGGCAGGGGGCTCATCCCTCTGGTTTTCCCTAAATGCGGGTCAGTTGTGTTAATTATTTGGGGAATAGGGGACAAAGTTTTTATAGGGAAACACAGAGACATTGGTTTGAAATGAGAAATGTCAGGTTATAGCTGAGAAATCTGACAGTTTCATTGAGCCTGTAAGTTTCTAAGTGTGAGTAGGTCTTACAGTTCAGTCAAAGACTGTCCCTCAATTTATCTCTGTCTGAATTTTCATGCATACACTTGACCTCCAATGAGTACCTAAAGGTCACTTTTCCCCCAGATCCTCTCCAGCTCTTTATCGGCTCCTTTGGCACGTGGCTGCAACTCTTTGAGTATTTCTAAGAGACTTGATGACTACCATGGCATCTACAATCCATGACAAGGAAATCTTACAAAAGTAGTTGGTGTTCTGCAGATACCAGGCTTACAATGCATATTGCTGACAGACTCGAATATTGTTAGATTTAGAAGAAGTTAGAATGTAATTAACCAGAATAGTTTTCCTTCCTTTCCACTCTCTCCTGTTTTAACAAACCAGACACCACCTCCAGGAGCCTCGAAGCCCATATGTAAGTATCACATAGGTGAGAACCCTTGGAAACCAACATGTAGCTACAGCAGGCTGATCCCGCTGAGAACACAGCCTAAAGCTTTGTTGAACACTCTACCTTCGAAGAACGCAAAGCGATAGTTGTTCTTAAAGATGTAACAAAGTCTGTGGCTTTTGGAGAGGTGCATGTTTTCATTAACAGGCAGGCCTTGTAGCTGAGCTTAGGGGAACAGGTCCTGCCAGGTGGCGGAGGAGAAACTGATGGCACAGAAAGGAGCCGTTAGCAGCTGCCAAATGTTGCATTAAGTCTTCGCGATCTTGGCGTTAACCCCACAGCATGACTTTTGCTGCCCTTCCGTCCTGCCCTCACTTTCGGCTTCAGTTCTCTCGTCAATACAGCCGTTGCATTAGATGGCAACTCTTCCGTGACTGTATTTTTAATTATCAGGGGGAAAAACTTTGCAAAAGCAAATTCAGATTTGGCCATTCTCGTACGCTGGCAGCCTGTATTTCCTTCTGTCTGCGTCATCTCCATTCTTGACCCAGGCAGCATGTGGTAGGATTTTGTCCACGTGATCAAGGTGGTATCTCAAGTCATCACGCTGTTTTTTTTTTTCCTGGTTCTTAAGAAATTCCACTCTGGAATTGAGTCAATGGAGTGGCCTTTTCCATGTAGGACATCCCGCAATGGCCCATCATGTAGGCAACACCCCACAGTGTGTTTCTCTCTATAGGGTAAGGTCTCACATAGCAGGGGTTTGTGTCCGGAGGAAAACCCTCTGTGACATTCAGACTCTGGCTTGTATTAACCACCCAGAGGCCAAAGCAGAGATTAAAGAAGCAGAAAGGTGAAATTCTTCTGAATAACGAATGTGATCGCCTCAAGTTTAAATCTTTCCTCGCAGCAGTAAATGCATTGTCTTATTCAATGCCTGGAATTTAAAACAGATTGGAAGTGAACTTGGGATGTGCATCAGTGAAGTCACTCATATTGCTATTGTATAGGACTGAAAGTCCCAAGCTTCTAAGCAGGGCTCGGTCTTTTCAGAGACCAGCTCCCACCCAAGAGTCACCCAGAGTCACCTGATTAGAACAATAGACTCTTCAACCACCCAGGAAATTACAAGGGTTTCAGGAGCTCTGTGCCAGGAACTGTGGGCAGAGACCGATGTGTATGTGCCTTCTTATAAATCGCAATATCACACAAGGAAATGGGCACATTAACAGAACTAAAAAACGTTAAACACTCGCTTTTCTCTATCAAGCGATGAGATCAAAACAAACCCAGCTCCTGGATTCATTCTTTTCTTTGTTGGGCCATATTTAAGGTTTAACTTGAACTTTTCTGTCTGTGTTTATGTCCGCATCTGTCCCCGAGATCCCCCTCTGTCCCCCTAAACTGTGTCTCTAGCCACACAATTCATCTTCACATAGATGGCAGTTCCAAAAGAGCACTTAGCAGTGTCACCTTTCTCATTATAGTCCCTCGGCCTGGCTCTGCCTCATGCCCCTCACCCCACCCCAACCCACCGCCTCTGGCCTTAACCTTCCATGCATCATCTGTGAGTCACGGCTCTCACTCATAGCCGGTGTTCATTCAATAACAAGGTCGGAGTAGCATTTCCCGAAAATCCCTTCTCTTCGTTCCTTCTCAGTGTGGTCTCTACTCCAAGGTTTCATTATCTGCAGGAGTCAACACAAGACCCGACTGCTGAAAATCCTCAAGCCATCTCATCGAAGACATGATGTCTAAGATGAAGGAGATTAAAGTGCTGTGCTCCTGCCTCTTTAGGCCACCTGTACAGCATGAAATTTAGGCATAACTTTCGACAAAACACATTGTGTATAGATGATGGCGGAGTGTCTGGATACTCTCCCTTGGACTGAGGAATAACCAAGGTGACAGTTAGCTGTGAGAAGTTTGGAGGAACAGAGGGGCTATTTGCTAACATTTTGAGGGGCGTCCTGTGGATGTGGGGCTCAGGACAGACCCTCAGGATGGGAACCCCACCCTGCCTCTGGCCAGCTGCGGGACCTCAGCCAAGTTACCTCCTCTGCTTCTCAGTTGGGGAGTTTGGGGACAATGACAGTGTTCACCCCTAAGGCTGGCATGGGGATTGAAGGTGTTAATGAAAGAGAGCCACTCACCAAATGTCACCTGTGATGCTGACGGTGGTGGTGATGGGCATTTTGAGTATAAAGAGCCTGCACGGGTTCCGTTAGTGGATGGTATAGGAAAGTCGATTTCAACTCAATACAAGAAAGACCCTCTTTTAAATACGTTTAAATACAGCCTTTAAAAACAGAGTCCCCCTTCCCCCTCCCCCTGCTGCAGTGGATTAAGAGTACAACAAAAACAATAAGAACAAAACCAATTTTTTTTAAAAAAGTGCCCTCAAAATCCCCCCCTTAACCCTTTGGGTCTCACCTTTTCACGTACTCAGCCTTTCTCTTTCTTGCACTAATTGGCAGCAGCTGAGTAAGCATCACGTGTCCTCTCCCTCAGAGCCCTTTCCGGGGGCACCCAAAAGCCCACCCAACTTCCAAGCAACCAAGGGACATGAACACCAGATCAGATGGCTCTTCTGCCATCATGCCAGAAAGCTGGGGACGTGGCTCAAACATCTTTGAAAGTAGATCATCGTGGATGTGGCAATTCCATATCAAGGGATCTACCCCATGGGGATGATCTGAAGGTATGCAAAAACGTACTCACAGAGATGTTTCTAGCAGCCTTCAGGTGAGGAAGTGTATTAGACAGAGAAAGATGCCTGCAACATGTTGTCAAGAGCAAAGAATCCACTATATTTTTAAAACTCATATGTATGCCTTAAAAAGTACATGTATACCAACCATGTGAGCTAAGCATTCTATCATAGGTATTATTCAAGAGAAAACATACGTCCACATAAAGACTTGTATACAGATGTTTATACTAGCTTGATTTGTAATAGCCAATAACTGCCAAAAAAAAAAAAAGCCCATTAATAGGTAAATGAAGTGATGGTATATCCATACAATGAAATATTATTCAGCCACAAACAGGAATGACCTATTGATACAAACAACAACATGGATGACTCTTCAAACCATTTTTCTGAGTGAAAGAAGCCCGGCCAAAAGAGAGTGCAAACTACATTGTTCCATTTATAGAAAACTCCAGAAAATTCTAACCGACCTAAGTGACAGCACACAGGTCAGTGGTTGCTTGGGGATGCAGTGATGGTGGAGGAGGGGTGAACTACAAAGGGACACGAGGAGCCCTTTGGGGTGACACATGTGTCTGCGGTCTTGACTGTGGTGGCGGCTTCACCTGAGTCTACACCTGCCCGCTCTCTGCCTGGTAAACTCCCACTCATCCTTTGTCCTTTGGGGTTCAGGTCTGTGCAATCTCCCTTGGGAGATCTTCCCGGAGGTCTTCCCTGAGCCCGACCTCACTGCGACACGTGGATCGCTTGTCACACTGTATCATCATTGTCGGTGCGTGAGCTTTCTATTGCTGCAGTAACAAATGACCAGGAGCCTGAGTGGTTTAAAACAACACAAACTTACTGAAGACGAATTTGCACTCAAAAGGCTGATCAGCTCTTCGTTCTGCTTCTGCAGATATGCTTGCTGCATAGGCCATACTCGAAATTAAATAGAGACTCATCCTCACTCTCGTTGTTCTGTCTAAGCAACAAATGTAATTGCCTGTACCCCCTAGCAACTCCCGCGCTTTGTAACTCTTTGTAACTGCCTGCAACCCATAGCAACTCCTGTACTTCGTAACCTTCTGAGGACAAATTAACCAATCAGCTCATGCCAAATAAACTCTATATTAGCAAAGTTGCAACTGAGCCCTGGGCCCAGATCTTCAGAGTGCTAGCTCCTCCGGGACCGCCGGCGTAATAAACCCGAGTTCTCCAACTCTTGGAGTGATGCTTGGTTTCTTGCCGGTCTGATTTTTGCAACATTTCTGCTGAGATCGAGTTGTGGGCACAGCTGTGTTCCTTCTGGAGGCTCTAGGGGAAGATCCATATTGTGCCTTGTTCTGCTTCTGCGTTCCTTGGCTCAGAGCCCCTTCCTCCATCTTCAAAACCAGCAGCAGAGAGTTTTCACATCTCTCTCTCAGTCTGAGACACTAGCTCTCCCGCGTCCCCCCCCTTCATTTACAAGGGCCTGTGTGGTTGCATCAGGCCCACCCAAACAATCCAGGAAAATCTCTCTTCCTCAAGACCCTTAATTCAATCACATCTGCAAAGTCCCTTTGGCCGTATGATGTCACATATTGGTCTGTTCTGGGGATCAGAATGTAGGCATCTCTAAGGGCCATTCATTATTCTGCCTGCCACATTTGGCTTTTCTTGTAAAATCTCAGACCAGAGACCTTGTTTATTTTTGCGTTCCTGGCTCCCAACACAATATAGCACATTTTTGCAGGAAGAATAAAATGATCAGCGAGTTAATACTGAATGCCTGTGCTCTGCCTACTTATTCACTCTTTCTTTCTTTTGCATAGTACATCGGGATTTTGTAATCTTCGAAGCTGGAGCACTGGCTCATGGCAGGGACAAAAAGGGGTAGACCTGGGAGTTAAATACTCTCAGAAATGCCATTTTTGCAAACACAGGTTGTGACACAGCACAGACCCCAACGGTATCACCAAGTGAAGGGACAAACACCTCGTGAAGGGTCTAAGACAGTGAGATTAATATTTACTGGCTCGGTCACCTCTGTGACCTTTGATGTTGGTCCTGAACGTCACAGTGGCAGGAACGGAAGTAGGTGCATGTCACCTTAGAGCCTGTCTCCATTTGGACTATACTCACCCTTCAGTTACTTATAAAATAAGTGTATTTTTGTTTTTTTATATTAACTTACGATCCACTAAAACATGACCATTCCTATCACTCTTCATCTTGAACGGAAGCCAAAAACGCACCCCTGTGCTGCAGTGGGGAAATGATCAATGATTCCTTGTCTAAAAACCACAGAGTGAGTCAGAGGCAGAGCTAGAGGTCAAGTCCAGGTCTGGCTGTCGAGTCAGTCTCCCTGCGGCAAATCGCGGGCTGGCCTCCTACCCCTGCCGGCTATCGTTAATCATGCCTTGATCAACCCAAATAAATTGAGGTATCTGAACTCTCCGGGGGTCTGGTGTCTCTGGTTCTGTACCACTTCTCTCGATGCAAGGGCTGGTACGTACACGGCTGGCTGGCCCTTCTGCCAGGGGCTGAAGGACAAAGGGCACGCCGTTTGGAGACACGTGTTCACCTGGAGTCACTAATACAGGACGCAGGTGAACACGCTCAGAGAATGGATGTGAATTGTGAGTTCACGTGCCTTTATTTTTTCATCTTGAGAATATTAAAATTACATGTATGTTTAACCAACGTCGAACCTGGCTCTCAGAAGACACCGAGCTGTCTGCGAACATTCTCTCCTTCTCCCTCATCACAGCCTCGTGAGGTCGGTGCCCTTCTCTCCTCCTCCTGTGGACAAGGACATGGGCACAGAGAGGCGAAGGGACAGGAAGGAGCAGAGAAGGGACAGGAAGTCAGCTCCAGAATCTTCTTGACCCCGCTGCTCGGCTGACCTCTGAAACACCAATTCTAGAAATGAGTGACAGTCAGAATGATGGAAAAGTACTCGTTTAAAGAATAGCACTGAGTATCAAGGTGGAAATTCAGGTGTTTGGTGCCACTTTGCTGACTCTAGGAATGGGTGTCCAGGAACCACATGGCTGGTTTTGCTCTGGTGAGATGTCCAGTGAACAAACGCCCCCAAATGTTTCCTTCCTGTGTGAGCCCTGGTACCTGCACAGCCCTACCTACCTGTGCAGGTGGAACATACCTGAGAGAACCCCGAGGAGGGGAAGCAGGCACGAGAGCAGGATGCTGATGCCATTCAAGCGATAGAATCAGCCACGATGCAGATGAAATCCTGCTTCAGCGGATGCACGCAACCCGCCCACGCTCTGTTCTTAAAAATTTGATTTTATCAGAAAGCTCTGGCTGAGGTTTATGAATCTTTACTTTCTATTTAAACTTGTTTGTGGTCGTGTGTTATAACAAGGTCTGATCTACAGCAAATGAGTAAAAGAATCCACAGCTAGGGTTTGCACATCAAAAAAAGAAAAAAAATCTTGTGAGCATTTCAGAGCAAACAAGGCCTCGACGCAGGAAGGGAAGAGGTGACTTACAGGTGAACGATCATCCCCATTCCGGCAACGTTTCCACCACTGGTTCTCTATAACCTTTTCATAATTCTCAAATTTGTTTAGAAAGGTGGTCGAATGGCTACAATGATGAAAGAAACCCTCCCAAAAAAAGCAAGAGAGGAGAGTTTCTGGTTTCACTTTCACAAACTAACACAAGGAAGAACCTTCATGCTTCCTCCATGCAGGTGGGCCTTTCAGACCCTAACTTTTATTTCATCACTTCCGAAAGGATTCTAGTGTCTGGATACAAATTTTCTCGTTTTGATGACTGACGTGCCGCTCCGCTGCATCGATTAGGAGAGGGTGAGTGATGAAGTTCGCTGGTCTGGGCAGGGCCCTCTCTCACCTCTACCAGCAGCGAGTACGTGGCAGGCCTGGGATGCTGCTGGGGAGTCCTCGGCGGGGAGCAGGGCAGCGTGTGGGGACCTTGGACAGCGTAGATGGAATCCAGCAGGTTCGGATGAGAAGGGAGGGCCTGGGCCGACCCCCGGGGGCCCTCCTGAAGGAGCGGGAGGTCTCGCGAACCCAGAGATGGAGGTTGATGGACGTGACGTTCGTGGAGATCCTTCGGTGAGAATGAAGGAAAGAGAAGGTACGGAAGATAGAGGCTGTGTTTGTTTGATCAATAACTGACGCAAGGTGAGGAAGCGTTGAAAGAGAGACATTCTCTTTAGAACGAATAACCGCAGCCCAGAGTCCCAGCGGGGAGCTGAAGTAGTGACGTGCGTTGCAGCTGGAGTGGACCCCGCCGCGGGCGTCATCCTGTCTCTGTCCTCGCACGCACCCGAGAGGGCTGAGGGGGCGGGGCTGGGAGGCGGGAAAGCGCCGCCCACCGCAGGTGGAACGCGACCTGCCATCCCCCACCTTGCTGAAGGATGTGCCAGTCCTTGGACACCTACCTGCTCCCCAGGTGGCGGGGGTCAGACCCCCTCGGGGCCGACCTTCCGTGCTCTGGCAGCACGTGGCAGGAAAGGAACCCGTCCCCTCGACTTTCACGATTTGCTCCTCGCCCTCTGCCTCCAGCTACCTTATCTGGGACAATGACCTTTGTGCCCTTGAGTCCACGGCACCGTCTGGTTGTAGTCCCGCAGTGGAATTTACTGTAACAGATTCAGACCCTTCTGCGACGTCTTCGTTATATCCACTGGGGAGATCACACAGAAAAAAAAAAGTCAATAGAATATGCGGAGAAAGGACATATAATGGGAAGAAGGAGTTTTTCAGATCACTGAGAGAGAGAGAGAGAGAATATGCCAGCTTTTCAGACCTGGAAGTTGTTTTTCATCTTTTAATCTAGGGCCTCCCATTACTTTGTATAAATAGATGTTTCACTTGTTGCTTCTCCATCAGCTTCGTGCACAAAGGAAATACGCCATTTAATGCTTCAGGTAGCACTGGCCTTACCTGAGCTGGAAGTGTCTGAAGTGATTATTCTCCCCTAATGTGGTCTACTTTTAAGTCTTAGCGAAGAGAGTGGCTCCGAGCTGGGGAGCTCGGTGCAGGAGGAAGTTCACAGGGAAGGTGCGGAGCAACGCAGCGCTGTCTTGGAGTCGATACCTCGCCTATTGCTAATTTAAAGCGAGCCATCGTCTGACGTGCTGGAGACTGCGAAAGGGTCCTTCACGCTCAGAGCCAAGCGAGGGGCTGAATGGCCCGGTCTGCGTTCCCTACACATCATTCGGGAATTTCGTTTTGTAATTGGAATGAAAGAACTCAGTTTTTTATGTCGTGGGATGCTCTTTCCCTCTGCCAGGCCAGTGTTTCACATGCTAAACCCCAGGGGCAACGTAGGTTTTCAGATCAGTGTTTGAGATAAATGATATTCTGTGTTATCTAGATGAGGTACCAGGTTGGGGGCGGGAGGAGGGTGGCGAACTGTCACTTTTCCCGTTTCAGTTCATTCTGAAAATACTTTCCAAGGGTAATATCACAAGTACTGAGTGGAACATTTTTCTAGGCTTTATTTGAACTTTAATGTGTGAATTAAGCTCCCAAACTTTGTTTTCAATTCATCTGTAACTAGATAACTTGAGTTTTCAAAAGTGTCATTGCAGATAAGTGGGCAAAGGTTGGTCATCCATGTAGAAAGAAATAATGAAATGGAATCCCTACCTCACGCCAGACACAGAAATCAGTTCTAGATGGATAATCAAGACAGAGGTAAAAACTTCATCAAATTAAACCCTAAACTCAGACGGCTTTACTGGCATAACGCTGTTTACAGTAGTCTCTTATTACGTGACAAAGTTCCATCCCGCACAAGTCATCTCCAATGTCACATGGAACACGGACGAGAGGCTGGCTGTTGGATGGCTGCCATAATATCCAGGTGACAATAATGAAGGCATGAGTTAGAATAGTGACGGCAGGGATGGAAGGATGGGACTGGGTTCTGGAAGTGTCCCCTGGGATTTGTTGATTAGTTAAGTGGGGACAGTGAGAGAGAGAGAGAAAGTCTGGGGATGCTGCTCTATTTTCTGCCTTGGGCGAGGAGGTGGGACTTGCTGGTTTATGGAGAAAGACAGTATCGTCTACTGTAAAAGTAAATTTACATTCACTAAATTCATTGAAGCAGGCAATGGACCAGGCGGTGTACTGATTTACATGCATATGTAATCTCAGCAAGTCCCCACAAAAAGCCTGTAGTGTAGGTATCCCTGTCCTCATTTTACAGATGAGGAAGGAAGCAGACCTAGAGAGCTTAAGTAACTCTTCAGCCACCATAGTGGAGGAGCTGGGTGGGGTCAACCCAGTGCTGTCAAACCCAGAGCAAGAACTGTGATCAGTTTGGAGCATCTTCAGGTTGGGGTACCTGTGAGGGTTCGGGCAGCTCACCCAGCAGATAATCACACGTACAAGGCTGAACCCTGGGGGTTAGGTTTGGTGAAAAGCATCCCAGGCAGAAGGAACAGCAAAAATTATAATGCCCTAAGGCAGGCGAGAGTTTAGTGAGCTCCAGGAACAGGAAGCCATGGACTAAAGCAGAGTGGATGAGAGGGAGGAGGTGGAGATGAAGTGGGAGACAGTCAGGGGTGCAGGGGGGAGACCGAGGCCATGGCTCTGTCCTACCTGGTAGAGAAACTCACAATGCAGCTGTCCCCCGTCTGGTCTTATGGCATCGGCTGGGACCTGCTGCAACCTTCAAGCCTCAATCTTTCACTATCGCCCTCCATGTGGAGGTTGTAAAGACCCAACTAACTCCTTCATGCAGTTCTGTCCCCATATAACCAGTCCGTGCCTCCGCCCTGCACCCCAGTGCTTTGTGAAGGAAAGTTAGAATCCCTCTTCCCAGCTCTCTGGGTTCTGGGCAGGACACCTGTCTCCTCAAGGGTCCAACCAGCTGGTTCTGATGGGAAAGGGTCATTCTTTGGGTAGTCATGGTTGGCATAAGTCCTGACAACCTGACCATTTCGGTGAAGACCCCAGAAGTCATTTCTGTCATTTTGATGTCATATGTGCCTAAAAATGGGCTTGGTTATTAGTGTCACTTTTCCCTGTCCTTATTTCCTGTCCACAAGCTAGCATTTTCTTTCTTCAAGTAAGTGATAAATAATCTTTAGACTACTAAATATTGGGGAAGGGTGTCCCCGTTAGGGGACCCACTATTTCATTCTGTTTAAGTTGGGGGCATGTTAAGTTTTGAGGACAGCAGACTGGCAGCTAGCTCTATGATCTCAGACCAGTCTCCTTCCCACCCACAGAAGGAGCCTGAATACCATGATCTCTTGGATCACGTCCCACCCACTCTTCCTCCTTCCATCCCACACAGGTGTCTGCACCGAGGGCTGTTTACTGCCCTCTTGTGGTGGAGGGGTTTTGTTCTTTCCAGTTTATTGTTTGACTTACAAGTTCCTAACAAAATCTGAAAGATCAAATGCCTGCACATGTGTTGTCTTTATATTTATATTTGAGTGTCTTGCTTAGTGACAGCAAGAGAGGAGAAGGGAGAGAGAGAGGGGGAGAGGGAGGAAGGAAGGAAGGAAGGAAGGAGGAAGGAAGGAAGGGAGTAAGGGAGGGAAGGAGGAAAGAAGGGAGGGAGGAAAGGAGGGAGGAAGGGAGGACAGGCAGGATAAAGTGTTAAATTCCTCCATTTGATTGGGATTGGAACTTTTCAATTCAATACTTAAATTATCTTAGACAAAATTAGAAAATATGAAAGATTTTTTCTTCTCTTATTAACACTGACAGGAAGAGGCGCTGATCCACATCGAAGCTTCACGTGTGGATAGTCTTTAATAAACCCTTCCTCTGCTACAAAGCCATGGGGGCAAATGGTGGTTTTTTATTATTTTTTAGGAGTATAAGTATTTCCTAATTGTTTACAAAAGTTATTTTCTCATAAAAAATTAAAAGTTATAAAAATAGAGCTATGGCCTTAAAGTGTGGCATTTCTGAGGATAATTATCTGCCACTTATGATTGTGGATGCAAGTCCCTGCAAATGTGACCTGGAGGTCCAGCTGGAGGGGCAGAGCTGGGGGAGGGGGAGGGGCCAACTGCAGAAAGATAGAAAAATGGCTGATGGGGGAGGAGGGCAAGAGGAGGAGAGGTTCCCCAAGTGAGAGCAAACATCTTAGTTCTTTTTTTTACATATTTTTAAAAATTATTTTGTATTAGTTTCAGGTATACAGTACATTGATTAGACATTTATATAGTTTATGAGGTGGTCCCCCCAATTACCCACCTGGCTCTGCACACAGCCATTAGAATAATATTGACTATATTCCCTGTGCTGCACTCTACGTCCCTGTGACTATTTCGTAATGACTCGTTTATTCTTCGTCATCCCTTGATTTTCACACAGCTCCCCTACGCCCCTCCCCTCTGGCAATCACCAGCCTGTTCTCTGTATCTGTGAGTCTGTTTTCGTTTAGTTTGTTCACTTCTCTTGTTCCTTATATTCTGCATATAAGTGAAATCATGTGGTATTTACCTTTCTCTGACTTATTTCACTCAGCATAACACCCTCTAGCTTGTGCTGGCACCAGTGGCCCGCCACCAAGTCTGCCCCAAGCTGAGGGGCTGCTACCTGCCCATGAATGCACATCCCAGGGAAGGTGCTGACTACTGGGCATTGGCCCATCTTGGCGATTCCTGGTTTGGGTGGAGAGGTGTCCCAGGGAGACATGGGGTGGGGCGGCCAATCTCACCAGCGAATGTGGTTTCAGAATCGGCAGTGGGGGGGTGGGCCCAACACAGTCAAGATGGCACCTACCTGCAGACGCCCGGAGGGCACCCAGCAAAGGAGCAGTGGCGGTCTCTCTCCAACCCTCACCCTGTGCTGCACAACTCAGTCCCTCGCAGAACATCTCCTGAAACTCCTGAGCTGCTGGCACCCAGGGTGAGTGTCTGCAAGCGACCGAGTCTGTGCGCCGGCCCTTTAAGGGGATGCCTGGGTTTTCATGTTCCTTCGGTCTCACTCAGATGGCTGGGATCTCCACTGATTTTTACAGTCAGATTTTGTGGAAACGCCTCTTCCCGGGACTAGAGCCCCGGGATGTGGAGTCCCCGTGCAGGGCTGGGACCCCTCGTTCCTTCGGAGGGACCTCCGGAGCAACGTTCTGCCTCCCAGGTGCTCAGCTGCCATGTGCGGATGTGGGAACCAGCCCACTTCCATCTCCGCTCTCCTACTGGTCTCGATGTGGCTTTTTCTTTATATCTTCAGATGTATATGTTATGATCAGCTGAACTTCAAGTGGTTCTCCAAGTTGTTTGTTTTAGAATTTGGTTGTAATTTTGGTGTGGTCCTGGGAGGAGGCGAACCCCGCTTTTACCTAGGCCGCCACCCTGACCGGAACCCACATTCTTAGTTCTTAGCAGTCATGTGTTTTTCTTGAGTTTTTAATGCTATCTAATATGGTGAAAAAAAGTGTATTCTGACAAGCTGGATAAGTTTTAGAAATCTCTCCTGAGCACTTGAGAAAGTAAACTAAGAACAGAAGGATGTGAGTGCATGTGTGGCCAGTTCACTTGATTTACTCTCTGCCCACCTCTGACTCTTGTATAAATTCTGTCATTCGTTCATTCATTTGTTCGCCATACTTTTATTTAGTACATACAACGTGCCAGGCACTGTGCCAGGTGCTGGGGCCACAGCGGTGAACAGAACAGCCTCAGTCTACCCTTATCCTTTTCAAAAATTATTTGTTTGTTTTCATTGTGGCAAATTATGCATAACATGAAATTTGTCATCTTAACCATTTTAAAGTGTGCAGTTCAGTGGCATTAGGTACATGCGCATTGCTGTGCAACCGTTACTTCCATTCCTCCTCATAGTCTTTTCACCTTGCAAAACTGAGACCCCATTAAACACCAGGCCCCCATTGCCTACTCCTTGTAGCCCCTAGCAACATCCATTCAACTCTCTGTCTTTGTAGATTCGACTATTTCAGGGACATCTGCACCCCTCAGGTGTGGGGGAAGCATAGGGACACACCGGAAGGTTCAGGCAAAGAAGCTGTGGCACCTAAAAAGCCATACGGGCACTCACCCCCACCCTCCCCATGCCCTCACCCCAACATCTGCATTCAAGAACTCCACTCCCTTCCTGGATCCCCAAAAGATCCTCCAGCATATGGTTTCTTTAAAATATTAACAACAACAACAACAACAACAACAACAAAACCTAAACAGCTAATGAACAGTGAGTTGCTGATTGTCAGGAGTTTTTATATTTCTAGAACTCCCTTGGGCCTTTAATTCAACAACCTTCAACTCAGAGCAGGGGGAAAAAAATAGGTGAATGTGGCTCCCTCCGGAATATTCGATTTTTGAAGTCGTGAGTCCACTGAAGTCATCTGCCATTTAGGATTATGGCCAGTGAACTAAGACCCCCTGCCAGCAGCCAGGAGAACCTGGTGCTGGACAGGCCAGACAGCCACCCTGGGCCACTTCGTTCTCTGGGCCTCGCCTTTTATTTCCCTCCCAATTTAAAAACTCTGGGACTTTGCATTGTTGGTAGGCATGTAAATTGGTATACCTTTTGGAGGGCAATGAAAAAACTTTTTATTGTGGTAAAATATACATAACATGAAAATTTCCATTTTAACCATTTCTAAGTGTACAATTTAGTGGTATTTAGAATATTCACAATGTTGTGTAACTATCACCACTATTCATCTCTAGAATCTTTTCATCATCCTCCCCCCCAGCCTCTGCTGAGGATAATTTTGCAACACCTATAAACATTTTAAATTCATATAACCTCTAGTCCAGCACTTTCATCTCCAGGACTCCATTTTATAAAAATATTCATAAGTATAGGAGAAGAAATTCATTGCTGTATTAATATTCCAATTTATAGTTAATAAGTGTATATAGTAGAGTGGTATGGCTTGATTTTAAAAATCATTGCAAATGTATAATTGAAAACAAATTTGTTTTTAATAATTATCTGCAGCAATTTAAGCACTTATCATTTGAAACCGTTTTAACACTCTTATTTTATAACTTACTTAAAATTTATATTTTAAAAATAATATTAAGGCTAAGCATTTGTACCTAAAAATTCCAATAAAGCACTGTTTCCATAGTATTGTTTGTGATAATATAAGTTTATTTTTTCAGGAATGCCCCAAATGAGAGATCTACAGGCCAGAAGTGAAATTCTACTTTTAAAAACATGTTCTTCAAACAGTGTTTTCATGGCACAGGAGTAAGGATAGTACAATTTTTTTTTTTTTGTGAGACATTTTTATTCATGAACATTACACAAGCCATGTGAGAATTTGTCTTTCAAAAGTAAGAGAGTACTGTTTCATTGTCAGACATATGCAGGATAAATTTGTAAAGTTGAATACATGGAATGTTTTACAGTAATGGGAAGTCCACGCTAATTTCAACTTTCTGTGTTTTTTTTTCGGTGAACTAAAAGGGATGGAAGACAGGCCATTTGAATAGACTGCAGTCGCTCAGCAGGTGAGCTTGCATCCCCACCTCCAACAGCTTTGCCGGGGCTGGCTTCTTGGGGGCTCTTAGAACCAAACCAGCTAGCGTCTGTGTCTGGAAACCCCACAATTGCGGAGTGTGTGATTTTAACTCCTTTGAGTTATGCTGCAATCGGAAATGTTAAATTACTTAACAGAAGCAAGTGTTATTGCACCGAGCGTGGCTAAACATGCTGTTTATGCTTGTGTAATAAGAATATATGATCATCTTTTGAGTGCTTGCTTTGCGAGGAACACTGTGGTCCCGTGTCGTTCTGTAGAAGAGGAAGCCAGGGCTTAGAGAATTCTGTAAACGCGGCCACAAAGGGGTGGCGGCAGTAATCAAACTGGGTCCAGTGCCCATGAACTTAACTCAACACTCTATGGCCTCAGATTGCCTTATTAATCAGATAAAGGAGTTTTCAGTGGATTCTGGTGTGTTATATACCTTTAATTAAAAACAATGCTGTAGTGAAAAGAAATCTTGAAAAAGTACAATCCAGGATTTCTTAAGTAGCCAGCATGTGCTGGTCACATGCCACCTCATCTTCCCTTTCTGTGTCTGAGAAGTTGTCTCTTCCATACTGGCTACTGGTGTGCCTTCTTGATCCCATTCATTCATTCGCTCACTCAACCCATAATTATTGGCACTTACAACAGAGAATCAACACCCTGCTCTCAGTGGTTGGCAGACAATAAAGAAAGAATAATTATACAATGTGGTGTCAGGTCATGATGAGGGCATCTGGTTACAGTGAATTCTCTTCAGGATACAATGTATAAAACAGCCTGTGTAGCCCTTTCTTTGTCATTGTCAAGGCCGTTTTGTGGTATCAAAGGTTCTGTGCCGCTTCTGTCCCACAGAGATGGGGGGCAGGGTAGGAGGTGAAGGGAGCAAGTGAGGGAGGAAGCACATTTCAGCTGATATCTTCCTCTTGCTGACGGCCATTTCCCCCTGGAAATTCTCACTCCCTAGAACAGGCTACGGGCTGCTGGTATCCTGTCGTCATCCTGCGCACACAAGTGTTTTCGGTAACCTCTCTTCAGAAAGACTGAATAGTGTGTTAAAATGGCCTCTATAATAAGTACAGAATTAATGTGTAAATCTGAACTTTGAATTCTTTTGTCACTTCAACTTCCTCATCCCACTGACCTTCAGTCACTTCCTCCTGGAAAATCCCAGCCTCAGGGACAGTCCACTGGGGCTCTGCTGTGCCCTTATAGGAACCCAGCCCCATGGTGAACCTGCACCCATCCCTGCAGAGTCAAGGGGTCACCCAGAATGAACTCGCCAAGCCTCCAATAGGAGTTCTCTCTTCTCCCATCCTCCAGCCTCCCCTCCGCCCCCATGCCAGCAGAGGACCCCAGAGAACATTCTGGCAGACACCCTTCTCCTTCCCTCCTTCCCTCCAAAAAGCCCAGGAGCCTACTTGCAGCTGCAATCATCGGGCCCCACCCTCCCATTAAACCGAACACTTCGTCCTTGTCCTGGGCCCACCCTCTCTGAGCATCTGGGCGTCCAGCACCGCCTCCCCCTGATCCCTTTCTAGACTCTGTCTTTAAAATCCGTAAGTCACCTTGCCTGAGTCTCTCCCAAAAAAAGAGAACCGAAAACTTCTCCTTAATTAGGTTTGCCAAATTTAGCAAATAAAACTAAGGGACGGTCAGGCAAATTCAAATTTCAAAAAACAATAAGAGGTAATTTCTAACAAAAGCATGTCCCAAATAATTGCATGGGACCTGTTTGTACTGAGAAATTATTCGTTGCTTGTCTGCAGTTCACATTTAGCTGGGCGTCCATATTTTATCTGATGACCATACCCCGAGACCCCATGTAGCCCCCACAGTTCCCACACCATCTCCTGTCCTTCACTGTCTCACTTTTAAAAGGCTTGAGGATACTTGTCGTCACGTCCCCTGTGCTCCTAGGCTCCCACAGGCTGGCTTTCAAGGTTAATGTGCCCCTGAAAGCGCTCCCATTAGCCTTATTGCTAACCCTAGTGTATGTATGTCACCTCTCCAGCCTCTTGGTGGCCTTTGATGGTTCTGAATCTCATCTGCTGGATTCTGGAGACCCTGCCCTGAGCCTCTTGTCAGGCCACTTTCCCCCTGTCCCTCATCTCCCGCCACTGTGGCCCCTCCGCTGGGGCACCCCACAGGGTCCCACATTGACCCCTTCCTCCTCCAAGGCCTTGGCTCTGCCGGTGGCACCAATGCCCTCCAGCTGCCCTGGCCAGGTCCCTTCTCCGTCTCTCACTCGGAAGCGCCCAGACTCTTTAATCCACTCTCCTCACTATAGTCAGGGAGATGGTTCCCAGATGCAAATCCAGTCAAATGTCTTCCCTGGCTCCTCAGCCAGCGTCCACAGTGTAAAATCCCAGCTTCTTAGCTTAGCTTAGAAAAATCTGGATATCTAGCCCCTGCTGACAGGGAGGCGTCATTGCCCTCCACCCCAGTCCCGCCCCCTCCCATTTGTCTGGGATCTTTGCTCCTTCTGGGAAACATGTGGCCTAAGCAGGTATTTCCTGCTCATCCCCAGGAAGCCCCGCGCCCCCCCCAGAGCAGGCTCCCCACCCAACACACAGGCTCCCTGACGCATGAGCAGCTGTCCCTTCACCAGCCCGGAAGGTCTAGGAGGCAGCACCCTCACCTCCTGTTTCACAGTCCGTTCCTGGCCCGCAGTAGGTCCTGGTAACATTGTGTCTCTTATCAGGTTGTCCTTGTCCGTCCTCTGGACTCAGAGCTGTCCGGTGGCAGGTGGGAACTTTACCCTTGTGTCCGCGCATGGTTCCTGGTACAGAGCCCGCAATTCAATGAAGGAGTCTTTCGTATTTCACAATCGGCCCCTTTAATAGATTGGCCAGAATCGGCCTCGTCAATGAAAATGTAAAACACACGTTTGAAAGGCTTCGATGACTATTAATTCGAAATACAGCTATCGGAATCAATATTCGTACAAAAACAGCATTCGTCTTTATGTGACTAATAAGTCAGTGGGAGCAAAACAAATCCCAAATTCTAAATCTTGTACACAACTTGGCACTAATGTTACCAGCGTTTACAAAGCTTGGCCCGTTATTTTGTTATCAGCCTTTATGATTTGACGCCCCATGATATAATCACATTTTTAAAAAATAAGCTTTTTTCTAGGATATTCTTTTTTTTTTTTCCTGTGAAAATGATAGATTCATGTTTTGTTAAGAAGCCTTAAAAAAAAAAAAAAAACCTAGATCATGCTCATTCTCCTAGCCGCACACAGACCACACAAAGTCACCCCAACTGTGGTCCA
This sequence comes from Eidolon dupreanum, assembly GCA_028627145.1. Taxonomy (NCBI): domain Eukaryota; kingdom Metazoa; phylum Chordata; class Mammalia; order Chiroptera; family Pteropodidae; genus Eidolon; species Eidolon dupreanum. Next base: position 2,329,059 of record CM053502.1, read on the forward strand.
TGGGTGGGTCCCGCCCACAAGTGGAAAGCTTTACCCTGCAGGCAGGAAGACAGACACCCACTTTAGTAGCCGGACACCCCTCATATCAAAAGTTTCCATTAGCGTGACATCTTCCACTAGAGAAGAAAATCAAAATTTGTTTCACAAGTAACCTAAGCTTGTTTTTAGTCTTTTAGAAAACCATGCCCAACGTGTATATCCCAAAATGTGTTTTTATTTTGATCGTAGAAATTTACATTCGTGTCTACTAAGCTTAACGATTAGATTTCCTAAATTAACTCCCAAAGAAGCTCGTTTTATTCTGCCTTGCTTGCCTTCCTTTGCTAACTTCTGTTTTGGGGAAAAGATGGCTCATACTCCAAGTTCCTGTGTTTTTCATTTATAAGTTTTATACGTTATACCAAAATCTGCTATGACAAAAACATCGTGCATTCTGTATAATAAACACAGCCTCTGTCAGAGAAGCAGAATAAACTAGGTTTTCTGGGCTTATGATCTGGGACAAATGAGTTGAGGGGAGTTATCTTGGGTGACTTAAGCCTCTGGGGCATGGCCGTCACCTCTGTGTGTGTGGATAAAGGACAACAGAGAGTTAAACACCACGTGCTCAAAGCCAGGAGGAAAAGCCGTATTATAATTTATACTGTTGTGGTTGAAAAGGGTGAAAAAAAAAAAAAAGAACATCACACCTAGCCCTGTTTCTGAGGTGTCACTGGGAAACTCCCCAAGCTCTGCCTCCTACTTTTAAGGATTGTACCACCAATGACAGTTCTTATTCTTGCCAGAAAACCAAGTCCGTAAGGTGAAAAGCCAAGTGAAGTTATTTCATTTAATTCAATTTAAAAAGCACATGTTTTCTGAGCACCTGTGATTACATCATACGTCAAAGAAAAAGTAAATACATCCTTTAAAGAAAGGGGCAGGAACGCCTATGATGACATGAAATTTCTCTCAGGTATCAATTTTCTTGGAATGTTGCTAAAGTTTAAACCCAAGTCAGATGATAGAACCATCCGCTGAGCCATCTGCAACTAAATGCTTCTCCCATCAAGAAAAATCATTTGGTAAAATGCAATCAATACTCATTCAAGATTTGAGAAATAAAAACCAAACCTCTTCACCACCAGGAATGGGAGAGTAGAAGGGAACTTCTTAACCTGATCATATATTTACAAACAAAGAAACAAACGAAAAACCCTGAGAGTTTCCTCTGTAAATAAGATAAAAATAACAGATGACTACTTCGTACTGGGGGTTGTGGCAATTAGTCAAGCAGTACATTGAGCAAAAGGAATAAAATACAAAGGACTAGATAAGGAAGAACCTGTTGTTATTGCAAATACAGTGATGTCTAGAAATCTGTAAAGATTCTACATATATGTTATTAAAAACAATAGAAAAGTAGTTTAGCAAGAAGCCTTGTAGAAAGCAATATAAGCAAATCAACTACACCTCTGTACTTCAGCAACAAACAAAACCACCTAAAAAAGCAACAACAAGGGACCTAGAAATCTAACAAAAATGCACAAACAATTTCTGGAGAAATAGTATAAAACTTTATGGAAGGACTTAAAAGCCTGTCCTACCCGGTACCGAGACCTATTCTAAAACTTCTGTAACAGAAACAGTGCAAATCGACCAATAGCACAGAATAGGGGGCCCGAAACCGACCCAAGAATATATGGAAACTGGACAGATGTGAGAGGAAGAAAAGCTGAACCATCGAATACATGACACTGAACTGTGCTGATCCATAGATGAGACTCAAAATCGGATCAGTATGTCCCAACAATCATTCCTGACAGATCAGATTGAAATACGAAAGATGAAACTTAAGACACTTAGAATAAAAAGTGAAGCGATATCTTTATGATATTGGGGCAGGGAAAGAAGTCTTCAATGAGGGAAAAACAAAAAAGTTAACCATGTAACAGACGAGTTGGAAATTTAACCAAATTAAATTAAGCACGTTCCCTCTTGTTACCCAAAAGACACAATTAAAAAGAGAAAAAAAAATTACAAACAAAGCCTATATTTATAACACGTATAAGTGACGAACAATTGTTATCTAGAATAGATAAAGCGTTTCTATGAATCGATAAGAAAAAAGATAAACAAGCAAGTTTAAAAAATGAGCAAAAATCATGAGCAAGCATTTCACAAATGGCTTTATAAAAGGACTTTAATGACAAGAGACTCATAAGGAATCAAGGAAACACAAAATAAGACCACCGCGGGCTGCCATCTTACACCAACTAGGGTGGGCAAAATTAAGTCTGATGATACCAGGAGAGAGCAAGGATGGAGTTAGTGGAACACTTGGACTTGGCTGACAAGAGCAGAAATTACAACAGCCACTCTGAAAAGCGATTTGGCACCAGAGCAGCCTTTTTATTGCTCAGAAATGTTTTCTGCCCCTCCCTGTGCGAAGGTGACACTTTATGCCCTATTGATGCCCAGCGTGGCAGCATGACTTACTCTAAAAGTTAGACTCTAACCAACTGCGTATGAGCAACATGTATCCATCCCTTTGCCACCAGACGACCAATGTTCCAAGTAGAAGCTGCTCTCTCCACCGAAATCCCAGGTGAAATAATAGGGGGGACAGACCACAGGCAGCCTGCAATGCATGTATAGTGACAGCGAGAAATGCACCTCTGTTGTTTTGTGGTAATCCATTGAGAATTGGAGGGTCATTTATTATTTCTGCATAATTGGGCTTATTCTAACTGATACAGTACTCGCTCATAAAGTTGAACACTCACATGCCCTATGATCCAGAAATCCCCCTCTAAGAAAATGTCTCCAGAAACCCTCTTACACAGGAAACACATAAAAGATCATCCATAGCAATGCTGTTCATAACTAAAAAAAAAACCTGGATACAACCCTCATGTCCTTTGGCAGAAAATGAGTTGATAAATTATGGTATATTTGCAAAATTATACAGCAGTTAAAACGAATGCACACAGCAATGTAAATGAGTCTTATAAATATAATTTTGGGTCATTAAAGCAAGTTAAAGAAGTCTCCACACAGCACAATACCATTTTCAGAAAGCTGAAAAACAAATAGAATGAAATAAAATAGTGTTAGGATGCATAATTATATAATAAATGATTTCTTTTTAAGCAAGGAATGATAGCTTTCCTGAGTGGTTGCCTAGGGGTGGGGTGGGAAGGTGGGCGGAAGATGAAGGAGAGAAGCAACACCCAGACAGATGCTCTGATCCTGACTTTGACCCTATAAAGGGTCAGATATTAAATATTTTAGGCTTTGTGGGCCACAGAGTCTCTTGTCCCAACTATTTAACCCAAGGGCTGCCTTGGACAATTTATAAATAAATGAGTGTGGCTGTGTGTTCCAGTAAGGCTTCATTAATGGACTCTGAAATTTGGGTTTCACATGATTTTATATGCCATGAGGTATGATTCTTTTCCTGATTGCTTTAAACCATTTAAATGTGTAAAAACCATCCTGAGCTCCAAAGCCATACGAAAGTGCATGGCATCTCAGATATGACCCAAGAGCGTTCTGCAACTCTCGCTCCGGCCCTCTGGTGTGGCTCATGGGTCTTCACTCTGTGATTTTGCTTCATACCTGTTTCATTTATTAGTTTAGATGTATAAAATGTTATTTTAAAAGTATTTAAGAATTAAAAACAATAACAACAACATAGCGGCCCTGGCTCGGAGGGGAGTAGGACAAAGCCGGAAAAGTGGAGGATGGAGAGGCCCACAGGATATGCGAGGACATTTGAACTCTTTCCAAAACATTTCCTCAAGGTCTGAGATGCTTTTGCTCTTGACCTAAAACTTCTGTACTGTCGTCATTCTCCCCTGACAGTAGAGGAGGTCATTGTGTTAAATGACTGAACCAATGGAAAATTTGGTTGGGGATATTTCCTGTACCTTGTGGCTGATTGCCATATGTCATATTAGTGTGCACACTCACACACACACACGCACACACACACACACACACACAAAACCTCAAATTAATTTCGATTATAACTTTAGCTGGACTATTGGTCTACATGATTAAATTTAAAATAGCATTCCCTAGATTTCAAAAGAACTAGCCCAGACCTGTCAAGCAGTATCTAGAAAATGCCCCCTTTCCACCACCCCTGTCCCATCCTCTGTTCTGTCAAAAGTGGTACATTTTTAAAGACTAATTCATTGGCACTTAGAAGAAACGTGTTGGGGTTAATCCTGAGTGTCATCAAGGATGGCGTCTTTTATTCTAGAAGGACGGTAGTGAGATCACTCCTGTTTCCCCTTTCATTCTGCTCAGCAGTGTCCGCACAGCTTTTGGGATTTCTATTCATAGTTCATAGTCTCCTTCTTCTTCTTCCGGAAATCGGCAGCTGCAGCTGTCTTCCTCTTGGGCAGTTTGTACTTGTTTCATAAATGCTAAAAAGATATTAAAAGATGTTTATCAGTTAATGTCCATTTTCTAAAAATCACAGCCGCGGCACCTCTCTAACTAGCAAACGTTCTCCACTTCAGTTTGTACAAACACATCGAGAGAGAGGTAAGGGCAAATGTGAATTTTTTTCTCAGGATTTTTCGATTTAAGATTTTGTTTCTTTTGACCAAATACTTTTGTTAGTCCTGAAAAACTATATTATTTTCTACAATGACTAAAATCAGTCTTGAGCATGAATCACTATAGCATAAAATTTGTCACATCCCAAACATCGCTGCAGCTGCAGTGAAGGTTACTCAGACTCCATGCTGGAGATTTTCTTGAGAACAAAGTGCCCGTGGCACCAAGATATTAAAGGTACTCCTACTATGTCCATCTATAAGTAAGTAAGATACTGATTTATGCATTAGCTTCCAGGTTTCCTTTCATCTATTAATGTGAATATTTTTTCCCCACTAAGCAACTTTTAATCCTAAACAAACATTTTTTTTTATAGCCTGACAAAGCAAAAGGCCCTCCTCTGATTTTACATGCTTGTAACTACAAAAAATAACCCAAACTCAACAACTATATTATCTCTAGGGATTTATGAAAAAACTGGCAAGACATTCAGAAAGATCAATGGGATGTCATGTCCCAATTTATTTTATGCAGCCCATATTATTCTGATACTACAACCAGACGAAGGCAGTACTGGAAACCTACAAACCAACATCCCTCATGAATGTAGCTGTAAAAATGCTTAACAAAATATTAGCAAAGAGAATTCAGCAACATATAAAAAGAGTTATATACTATGAGCAAGAGAAGCTTAGTCCAGGGATGCAAGGCTGGTTCGATATTCAAAAATGAATCCACGTAATCCATCATCTTAACAAGATAAAGAAGAAAATCACGTGGTCTTATCAACTGATGCAGAAAAGGTGTTGGACAAAATTTAACATTTATTCATGACTCTTAAAAATTTTCTCAGAAAACTAGAAATAGAAGAGGAACTTCGTCAGCTTGATAAAGATCTAGTAAAAATCTACAGCTTACATCATACTTACTGGTAAAAAACTGTATGCTTTCTGCCTAAAATTGGAAGTGAGTTAAGGGTGTTCACACTCAACACTCTCATTCAACATAGTGCTCAAATTTGTAGCCAGCACAGTAAACCAAGAAAAAGAAATAAAAAGCATGCCGATAGAGAAAGAAAAAGTAAAAGTGTCCTTATTTGCAGAAGACATCATGGTCTATGAAGAAAATCCCAAGAAATGTACAAAATACTCTTAGAACTAATAAGTGAGTTCAGCAAAATCACAGGATACAGAATTAATCTACGAAAAAATTATATTCCTATATACTGCAGTGAACCCATGGAAACCAAAGTTTAGGATACAATACCATTTGCGGTTGTTGAAAAAATTTAAATACTAAGGGCTAAATGTAACAAAACATGTACAGGGCTTGTATGATGAAAACTACAAAATGCTGATGAACTAAATCAAAGAAAATATAAATAAATGGAGAGACATACGACGTTCATAGATTGAAATAAATAACATAGTAAACACGTCAATTCTCCTTAAATTGATATACAGGTTTAACACAATTGCTATCAGAATCCCAGTTGACTTGTTGTAGTTACAGATAAGATTATCATACAATTTGTGTGGAAATGCAAAGGAACTAGAATAGCTACACAGTTTTGAAAAAGAAGAATAAAGTGAGAAGAATCATTCTCAACACCTAATTTTAAGACTTCTTCTATAGCTACAGGAATCAAGAGTGTATGGTATTGGCAGAAGAATAAATCAGTGGTACAGAAGAGAAACCAGAAACAACCCCCACACAGGTAGAGCCAACTGATTTTTGACAAAGGCACAGAAGCA
>CM053502.1:2335863-2338363 GCA_028627145.1 Eidolon dupreanum
AACTCAATAATTTTCTTAGAGGCCCACAAAAATTAAGTGCTTTGGCCTATCTATAGTTGATCTTTCTATATTGTATACAGAATACATGAGGCTCCATAATCCCCTTTACCTGGCTTTATGAAGGTGGAGTATCTTTTCGGGTCAAGCCTCACCTTGCTCTGCTTACTAATGTGTAAATGACAAAATGACAAACTAAATGACACATATCCCCAAAAATCGATGGGTCCCTTGATGTCAGGATAAAAAAAGGAAGGCATGCTGGAGGCGCCTGCCATTGGCAGAGAAGTAAAACCTCAAGGTATTGGGGTGATTTAGATTCCAATGGGAATGGCTATGATACAGTCACATTGATTTAACAGCAACAAAATAGCTACCTGGTTCTGTCGCAGGGGCAGGCATGGTGATGGAGGGTGTACCTGGAGAGGAGGTTGGTCCACACACCACATCACTTTCCTTCGTCCCATTCACAAGTACAGACTTTCCATCCAAAGAACAGCTTAGGGAGTCCGATGAAAACAGTTCAGACAATTAAGCAGGTACAGATAAATCTCATTAACAATATTAACATTTTCTACTCAATAAAGCAGCCTAGTCCCAAAGATGTGTGGCTCTGTCCCTTTGCAGAATGACGTTGGACAAGTTATAAAATCTCTCTAAACTTCAGTTTCTCACCTGCAAAATAAGATATACACACTCCCGGGACTGTTGTGAAGAGTGAAAAAATGACCTGTGATACTTTCATGTGCCTGATTCACTCCCAATAAATGGTAGCCACCATAATCACCACCATCATCACCACCACCATCATCATCATCATCACCACCATCGGCATCATCATCGTCATCATTATCCTTATATCCTTTTCCCTTGCCACTTTATATAACCCAAACCCACCCATTCTCCAAAGCCAATTTCAATCCCACTTTCCGTTCAGACTCATTTGACCACTCTAAACGATTTATGTCAAAAGATCTTTTCAAAACAAACAAAAAAAACTTTCCAATCTATTTCGAACCAATACTTTTGTAAAACATAATAAGAATGTAATTGCAAAATAATAATAAAAATGACTTTCTAGTAAGAAAATCAAATGAAAAAAGAACAACAGCATTTAAAATGCAAGACCTAAATTTTTATTATCAGAGCTGACAGACACAAGTGCCCGCCAACTTGCCTTAAAAGTTTCTACATGCCTATGACCATGCCACCCTGAATGTGCTCCATCTCATCTGATCTCAGAAGCTAAGCAGGGTCGGGCCTGGTTAGTACTTAGATGGGAGACCACCTAGGAAGACCAGGTGCTATAGGTGGTAAAAAAAAAAAAAAAAAAAAAGTTCCTAAATGCTTATTCTTAATGCCTGTAGTGCTCTTGCTTCGGACAGACAACAAGCTGTCCTTGGGCCCGCACCTGTCCCCAGATCGCACCGTGCGTAGCTGTGGTCCGGATCGCACGAGTGAACAGAGATATTCCCAAGTACACAGTTGGCTTTTTCGCTACCGGTGACGGCTTTGTTTGCCCAAGTTCATGTTATGTTTTAGAGGGCAGGACACAGACTTCACCTTCTTATCATTCTCAGTGCTGGCACTGAAGACTTAACCATGAGCTGATCAAAGAGGGAAGACAAGAGGCAGCAAAGGGATGGAAGGGAACAGAACAGCTAGGGCAGACAGTGAGTGACAAAGTCCACCCAGCAACTCTGCCCAGACGCCCTGGGCACTATTTCTGGAGAAAACGCCCACTTTGCATTTCAAGGCCCTGTTACCTCCTACTCTTCCCGCACTGCCTGCAGCATGTTACTCTATGCCTGTATTTGACAGGTTTTTAAAAAGCTTCAATGATAATATTCTTTGTCTTTAAAAGAGTTAACCCAGATTCTTTATTTTGTAAGCAAAAGAAAAATAATACATACTCTGTCCAGGGTCGACAGATGCCGCTTTTCTGATCATTAAATGTCCCAAAGGAGCAGTCTTTACAACCTTGCACAAAAATTAAAGCAATAGTAAAAAAGGAAGAATTTTCATCATTTTGTAACTTTCCCTGTGATGAACATAATCACATAATAAAGTCAGTAACTTAATTCAATCTATACAGATTATTCAACAGTTCCAGAAACAAAACCCTAAGTAGACCGAAGTTTTTTCCTAATTGTACACAGCATTGTATCCGTATGTAGAGAAAGTATGAAAATGCATGATCCTGGTGAATAACAAATGTCGTAATCTCAAATTATTTTTATTGATTGAAAAAGAGTTTGTAAATATCATATACTTGACTCAGGGATCCATTGCTTGTTACTTGAAGGTTCTACAAATTTATATCTTAGTCTATATTCAAAGGACCAAGACCTAAGCTGATGACCTGTGCCTAGATGGCAAACTTGAACTAGATTGAAGAAGAACACACCTACCCGCTTTGGCTAATTCTTGACCTTGCTTACAGTCCTGTTCACACATCCTGCATTCCGTCCCCAGGCAGTGGAATCCTGAGACACACTCGCAC